>VURO01049516.1:30409-43971 GCA_015108175.1 Pelvicachromis taeniatus | reverse complement strand
TAATGATATATGTTACTGCTAAGCAGCTTAAATGAGTTTTGCATTTACGGAGGTTGGGTGTTTATCTCTGAGTGTGTGTCTACGTGGGGGGTGTCTGGATGAATTAAAGGGTAAAAACCAGCGTTAGTAAAAAAGTTGAAAACTTACGGTCGTTTTATGATCGGCCATTTCATCCTTAAAAAGCCGGCAAACGACTGAATCACTTCCTTTTCGGTTAAAATATCCCCATACTGTAGAACTGCGTGTTCGGGGGGCGTGGTTTAAGTCGACATGTTACCGCTACTAGCTGCCCTCATGTGTTTTTTTGAAAGTGATGACGCATCGACGCAAATTTATTACGTCGACGTATTTTACATGTCGACGTAATCGATTGCGTCGACGCGTTGTCCCAGCCCTAAATTGAACGTGGATTTGCGGCCTTCCTTCTGCTTTCCGTTAGGGGATCTTATTCAGAATATTTCGCAAAGTGCCGCACAGGCTACTGCAGCATGTCCAAAACTCTGCTATCAGAGTTTTGACCCATACTTAACTCTGGTTTCCACAGTCTATTCCACCTGGACTGGCCCACAGTAAAATCCACAGTTTGCCTTGACATCACATTCAATCATCAAAACGTCACTGCTCTGACACTGGGTGGCTTCCATTCCTCTTTACAGGCTTTGTAAACTACAGTCACACTTGGGAACACAGTGACTATGTGTCATATGTCATCTACACTGACATATGTAGGTCAGTTTTGCTCAGTCCGACTCTGATTACAATCTGTTGGTAATCTATCTGCATATGTCAAGTCTCAGTTGTTTGGAGAGAGAGTGCCACCCACCAGGTGACCTGTGCCATTGCCTTGGGATTGAAAGGGGTCGCCCAGAGGCTGAGTGTGCGACACCCTTAGTTGTTGGATCCCATGACTGCGTCCAATTGGTCAGCAGAAAAAAAACCAGCGCAGTCATCAAACAACCACCATTTATTCCCTCTAGTCACAAGGCGGTTTGTCATCCTGTTTTTAATCTAGTGTGTCTGAGCCATAAACAGCCTTTTAACACTTACGTAGTCTCACCTGCTGACATTATTTGCACCATTTTGTGTAATGTTTTTTTTTTGTGTCCTTGGGTAACCTGGATGCCTATGTTTGTTAATTAAAGTTAATGTGATTATATTCACACGTAAAAACCTGCCTCAAAACTAAATGACCCACATGATGAATTTAGCTGATTTTTCTTCAGTTTAGAGGGATTATTTATATTTATGTATCCTGATGACAAACTGGCGAAAACCAGCCATCAATCCTACAACTGATATGGCAACCACACCTTAACATCTCGACGCCCTTGGGTGCCATTATTGTCTTCTAAAATGTGATTGTATTTCCTCCCACCTCTCTCTGTGCTGTAACTCTTTCCAGGTTGGCTTCTTCCCCAGTGAGTGTGTGGAGCTCATAAATGACAAAGTGCCACAGTCTATGACCAACTCGGTGCCAAAACCAGGTACTTATTCTCCTCTTAAACTATTAACAGGAAATGTGTTAGAAGGGAGTTATCACTGATGGCAGTCAATGTCTCACTAATATCGCTCAGTTTCCAGGAAAGAGAGTTGGGTCTGCGATGAGCGATTTGACTTTGGATCTATACCTGTGTGTGTGTGTGTGTGTGTGCAGTGGTCTAACATTTGGGTATTAAAAAGGATAGATCCCTGGTGAATATTCTCCCATTATTTTGATCCTTTTACAATGCAACAGAGGAAAAACTATTTGTTGGTAATCCGTTGTAGATTATGAATTTAATCTAAAATGAAATGGCATAATAAGAACAGCCTGTTACAGACGTCTAATATATAAGCAGGTTATGATTTTACTGTGAAAGAAGCTCATAATTCTGACTCAGCTGAAAGAGGCCTTTAATCATGATTTATTGACTCAGCCATATGCAAATCCTCTGCAAATAACTGTGCTAATCTATTGCTGTCCAGAGCAAACAGATAAGCTCTTTAGCACACTCCAGAGAGTGTCAAAGACGAGTGTATTACACGAACCATCTCAGAATCAAAGAGAGCACTCGACAGTGTTTTTAGCGGCTTGAGCTGAACGTTGTCATCAGAAATAGCTGCTCGCATCTTATTGCGGTAAGATGTCTTGAATAAATCCACATCACATGTTCCAAATGTAAACACTGATTCAACCACTATGACTCAGCGTCACAGCCAAGCCCGCTGGCATTGGGTTGGGCAAGTGCAGCTGGTTTTCCAAACCATACCAAAGCCTCAAAGATTCTAGGGTCTCTATTAAGTGAGGACACAAGACAAAAGAAAAAGATGAAGAGAAGTAAACCGTTAAAGTAGAGGGGGTGGTCTTTGCTTGTGGGCTTTCTGGTGCTTTTGGATGCCCATGTTATCTGATGTGAAACTAAAGTATCAAGAGTAACGTTGTTGATCCTTTCAGATTGTGACTAATACCAAATGCATCTTGTTGCAGTGCACACACAGCACTCTGTTCAGTCCGAGGCTTGACTGTGTCTGCTGTCCACTCCCTTGCTTTTAAGTAATGTCTCAATGCTTGTTGCTGTTTTTTTGTTGTTGTTGTTTTTTGCATGAGACCTCGTGGATCGTTATTGTATTTGTTATGTCAGAATATCTGCATGTGGTCAGGAACATGATTTTGATATAGACACCAGAGTTTCCTCCTATTATTGATTCATTCTTCAATGATTAGGTTTCTATTCAGTGTATGAGCTAAAGTTTCCTGAAATCCTGCAGATGGCCAACTGTAGCATTTACAGGACACTAAAATGTCCAGGCTCAGTATTATTATCAGTCGCCTTTGTATATGTTTCAAAATGTGCATTGTTTGCTCTCCACTGCCTCAGTACATCATTAATGCTGCTGCTGTCTCATTGCACATGGATGTATAGTAGTGTTAGCATGTGTTTCGATTTGTTGCATTTGACTGTGACTCCTCTGCTTCAGCCTCCCCCTGCTCTGGCCTGCCGCCTGCCTCTTGGAGTCTCTTTCCCCCCTGTGCGTGTTGGTATACACACTCCACCTGCCTGTCTGCTCACACCACCCTCTCTTGTTCGCACACACACACATATAGAAGTATTTTCACATTTACACTTTTTTTTTTTAAATTTTGTACATTGCAAATTTGATGAAGATAACTAAAGTTATAATCCTTAAGATTTTAGTCCTGTTCGATTTATTGGCAGGGACAATGTTTCATAAACAAGCTCCCTAAATTCTGCGGGCAATAAACGCCAGGGATCGAACCACCAGCCTTCCAATCAGCAGATGACCTGCACTGCCTCCTGAGCTACAGCCAGCTCATGGGGACGATGGGGATGATGTCAAAGTGCTACTGGAGGTGGAAATTGAGGATCTCGTAGATGAGGGCACCTGGGACACTCCCAGAACACCCTCACTATACGTTTGGGTGCGCCATCCTCTCCCACCACCTGTTTCATCTTGCCACTGGGTAGTGATCAGTTGGCAACATAGGGCCACAGATTTACGAAATCTGTCATCACCCTGTGACCTGTGGTCTCTTAGGGGACACCCTTATATGTGCTGTGCTGGTAATAAACACCCAGACATGTTCTTTGTTATTGCACAAAAGTCTAATAATTGAACACCAGCCATTCATTCTAATGCCTTAATGCCCTTAAGGTCTCACTGTCGTTGCCTAGGTGAGCGCTGATGTCTCTTAGTCTAAAGGTGGAGCACCCTTTAGCACCGCACCCAGCAACTCCAACTAGGCTGGGTACTCTGAAGTGTTGTTCAGTGCATAACTGCAGACAACATTCAGGATGTATTCACTTACCCGAAGTACCCAGCTCACCGAGGGTAACTCCACTCTGAACAGGCTCCAGCCCCTCACAGGGAGACTGGTTCCACAGCCCCCTGCACTTGACCACCATGTACCCGAGACCCCTCCACTGTGATAAGGTGGTGAGGGGTACGCATGTTTCTGTCAAAATCAAATTTGAAAAAAAATTATAGGAGTAACTTCTTGTTCATAGCCGTTTGTGTGTGCATATGCAAGCGAGTATAATCATTACCTTATGTGTAGGTATGTGATTAAGGAAAAAAGATTTGATATAAATCCTAAGGATTATAACTTCAAAGTTAAACGGAACTTCTTTCACTTTTTTTTTTTTATTCATGTAGTTTTTTTTTCTTTACATATAATTCATTACTACAACTATAATTACCTGTTCTGTCTTTTAAAGTGTCATTTCCTCAGTTTTCCAAAGTACACAGTTGAACTGCTCTCTAACTTGAAGTGCTTCTCTCCCTTTGCTGATTCTCTCATGTCTCCATCATCCATCCATCCATCCAAATGTCTGTTGGCCCATCTGTCCATCGGGATGCATGCAGACTTGGAGATGGAGAGTGTAATACAGGACAGTGCATGGGTGGCCGACCCGCTAAACCACTACAGCATAAGTTCAGGTAGACCAAAAAAAGCAATCAAAAAACCCCTCGGTGTGTTGCACCACCACCTTCTAACCAAAAATGAACTCTTGTCTGTTGAGTGATGTGTTTGCACTGCGTCACCTTGTTACAGACGAGTCTATATGCCGGTGACACACGCTGTTATTTCTGGTGCACTTTCTTGGTGTTGCTCTTTCAGACCTCATAGCTTCTCTGTACTCTTTCCTCCACACTCTGACTGTGGACTCTCTGATTGTATATTATCAGTAAAGAATGTACCCACAATAGTGTGGAAGTGCTTTCCAGTGTTTGTTTACAGTTCTCCTTCACTTCACTTGTCACATTATAATCTTTGTTTTGAAAACATCTGTCAAATGCAAATAACGCTCATGTTTCCGTTTGTTGCTCTTCTCTCTTTCACTGCAGAGTTCTTATTACTATGTGGATATTTTATGGATGTGTGTAGATATGTCAGATTGTATCATTCGTCTGTAAAAGAGAATATCATTGCTTAATATATTTAAGTTTTGCAAATAGTCACCCCCCCCCTTGTTTTTTTTTTTCTCCCAAGCATAATCTCAGAGTGAACCGTCTTCCCCCTCCAGCCCCTGTTCTTTTGCCCCTGTTCCTTTCACTGCCATGGCCCCTCTAGGTGTATGTAAATCAGTTTAGGAGTGAGCCAGGTTCCTCATTGTTGCTAAATATCCTGTCTGGATGAGGGCCAGTTGTTTGTGTGTGTGTGTGTTTGGTCAAAGCTGTAAGGCCATGGCAGGGGTACCGTGGTGCTAGGTCCCAACCGGCCTTGATTTATTTAATCCTTTCACAATGTGAAGGCCTGTAAACCCATCCATTGAGCTTTAAGCTTTGTCCTGCAACAGTAAGAATCGGTCTCCCTCTCCATGGTGACTGAAAGAGCACATTCCTGCAGGGAGCCACACAACATTGGAAAAATATGCTCGCTCTGCCCAGATCAACGCAGTTCACCACTAACCTCTGCTGCTTCCCAGTAAAATGATGGAAATTGTTAACATGCTGTGCTGTTCCACTTAAAATAAAGACCATACAAGCTAGGAGCTATTAATCCCTCATACCGTGTGCTCGCCCTGTGTTGCAGTGGAAACCGTACTAGCTTCATGGTAAAGGGGTAAAAAAAAGAGTTGTGAACTTTCAATAAACAAGGAAGGTTAGACTTCTTTCCTCCCCAGACAACCCATAAGACCTACCAGTTACTGACCCAGATGCATCCCCCCACCCCCTCCTCAGCGCAGGCTTCATCATGTCTGGGGACCAGTGATTTGGGCAGCTGTGAGCACACATGAGCCAAGACAGCTGCTTATGTGAGGGAAATGAGGAGAGAATGTGTGAGACAGAGTTAGATTTGTCTCCTGCTCCAAAGGATCTCAGATCATTTCCTGGTGCCGTGAGACCGTCCGAGGTCTGTGGAACGTGTTTATCTGCAGCGCCAACGACACACTGTTGTTGTAAAGTGCACGTCTGTATGGGTGCTGCTTTGGATTACATGCTAACAAGTCAGGTTATATTGTCAACTGACTGTGTCCTTCGTGACATAGAAAACATTTGCTAATAAATATCCTTACTTGTTGTACTTCTTTTGCACTTCAGTGCACTGCAACATTATTTTGATGCACACAAGCCTCATTAAAGAAACATTTCTCATGCTAGCTGTGCGACTAAAAAGCATAGAGGTGAAAATGAGTATTTACTACCGTGTTTATGTTTCAGACAGCGTGGTGTTCTTCTCCTGTCCAGTTAACTTGGCATCCTTGTACTTCTGACATTCCACAAGTCAAATGGATTATTCATGTCCATGCAAAATACCAGCTGTGTGATGCTTAATGTAGCACAAAGTTCTCATCCTGTTATATTGTACAAGCGAGCAGGGCAGGAATTTACTACTTCCTATCTATAAGATCGATGAAGAGACAGATGAGCTAAAGTCTCAGCTGAGTTGTACATATTAAGTGAAAGCTAAAACTTCATGTGTAATCTAAATAATGTTAGTTTCTCATCCCAGTTTAAGCTATTTGCTAGTGGCGTCATATGACAAATATCCAACGTATTGAATACATACATTGGACAAATGAATCAGAGGGGAGGGAGCTCACTGTGTCTTGTTTATTCAGCCCCATGGCTTCTATTAAAGGTCCTTCTTGTAGGAAGATCAGAAAGAAAGTAAAGACCTCTGCTCTGTAGGTTGCAGTTTTACCTTAGAGCTTGTTATTTCTTGTCTGTCATAGTGTTACAGATGAACAGTATAAACTGGGCTGCACGGAACAAGCTAGTCTCAGGTTTATCTAAGATTCATAGTTTTTTTTTATTTTTGTCATTCAAGGAGTTGGATGATAACACAGGAAAACATCTTTTGATAGGGCACGTCACATGTACGTGGAAGATGGACGGCCAGACCAGTTTATTATGCAAAACTACACAAGTAATAAAACACTTGCATTTAAAATTATTTAAAGTGCAGAGTTATCGTCAGCAATATGAGAAGGATGCAAAACTAAAAGTTCTGCAGAATAATATTCCTCCAGTATCTTTAAACTGATAACACTGGTGTGTATACACCAAATTTGAATGATTTAAAGTAGGTAAACAACCTAAAATAGTGTTCGCCAAATGACTACTGTAAGGTAGTGTTCCAAGCCTAGGGGTAGGCTCTCTCTTAGTGTCAGAAAATCACTGTGGGCTGTCAGCTTCTGATACTGGGAACTTCAAAGGGGAGGACACTTTGTTGGAGCTGCTCAGAAAAACTCAAACATCTGATACACGAAATTAGAAGCTACCGTTTTAAAACTCAGCAGATGAGTAACATCCCTGAACTGTTGTGTGCAGATGTGTTCATAAGGGGGGAAAAAACAAATAAATGGGAATCTATTGCAAATAGCTAGTGTATACTTCAGGTCAGGACTTGAATGAACCCAAGGAAATGTGTCTGTAATTCATTAAATATGCATCAGCTTAAAGCAGTCACATGCAGTGAAGCAGGCTGCCTGCAGTCTTGTGATTCTGGGTCCACAGCAAATTAGTTAAATAGTTTTATTTTGACTCTGAGTGTCTGCTGAGGGACGGAGCTACTTAATAAAATAACAAGATAATGCTTTCAGGGGGTCTTTAGAGGGCAGAGTTGATATAAAGTCCTGGTTAAGCTGAATACTCACTCAAAGTGTTTGAGTTCTGGAGGTCAGTCGGTCAGAGGCACAGGGCAAGTAGGTCTTGTGTGTCTGGTTTGATTGTGTCAGGCTGGTAGGTCCCTGAAATGATCCTGGTGGGGGGGGCGAGAAGGGAGTCATTTTGGAATTTGCTTCAACTCAACAATTTATGTACCAGCAGTCTCTCTAACGTACCCTCAGTAAAAAAAGAAAAACAAACAAAAAAACTAATTGCAGTGTTGTTTTTATATATAAAAAAATACTTTTAAAGGTTTGAATATTACGAAGAATAAAACTGGGGAGGCTGCTTGTTAGGAGTGCGTGGTATTCAGTAGCATTTTCCACTGTGCAAGCACCTCTCGCCTGCTTCGACGCCGGTGTTGCCTTCAATGCTGTTACAAGTACTGGGCATGTAGCGCAGTTCAAACGCAGTACTTACGGAAAGTTGACATTAAGACTTTACGAATGACCGCTGGTCAGTAGAGCTGGGCACAGAGAGCTACATGACACGGATGATGGAGACATGAGAGAAACAGTCGCTGACCTTCAATTGGAAGTTTAAAATCGACAGTTAAGTGTTGAATTTGCTAAAGTGGACTTAAAAAATAATCACACAGATATTCTACAGGCATTTAAATTTATTATATAAGCTAAAAGTTGTGACTTACGCTGTCATGTTAGCTTTGTTCAAAACTCGCGTATTCGTCAATCTGTCCGAAACAACTGGTATAATCCATGAAAGCCCATATATCCGGGAGCCTGTGAAGGCATCAGGCGCGTGGTCGTAAAGCGATAGGCTGCAGCTGTATTCGGACGCTGGATGACAGAGCGAGAAAGTAAAGTCTGCGGTGTTTGCTTGCTCTCCTGCCTTAAACTTCAAACCTTTTGTGTCTTGGTTGACGAGATCTCGTTGCTTTTAGAGGAGTTTTCATCGTCGTTTAGTATCGACCTTAGCTAAAGAAAAAGGCAAGTTGTACTTTGGACTGGGGAAAAAACAATGTCATAACGCTTCTAGGCAGGTCCAGTGATAAGGAAGAGAGGTAAGGAAATGCGTTGGAGTTATTTGGAGTAACATTGTGGAGCTCAGCTTTATTCCCAACATTTTGTCATTTCCTCTGGTGTTTTATATGGATGGAGCGATTTGGATGATTCCTGGGTTTTAAAGAAATGAGGGGAAATATTTTGTGCTGTATGTCGCCGTATTTTTCCAGTTCCTCTCTCTTTAATTGTGTTAAGTGTGTTACCTTCTAGTAACGTATAATTTTATAGTAAATGTCCGTGAAATGTCACCTTATAGCTCTGAACTTGGACTTGAGGGAAGCTTTGCGTCAGCGTTTGAAATGTGTGGTTTATTGGATGTAGAGGTGTTATCTGGTTAAACGTTTAGCGGCAGATGGTTACTCGGAACCAAAGACAGCTCAGTCCAGTTTGAATATACACGCACTTTATTAGGAACACGCGTGCAGTCCACACCAATGCAGCTTTGTCATAAATTCAGTTTCGCAAAGCCTTCAGATGTTGTTCTGTTGTTGGAAAGGTGCTGTTACTTTCATTGCTGACGTGTTGAGTGGTGGTGTAGTGAGCTGTGTAATATTGAAAACTGCGCTTATAATTCTAAAGCAGGATTAGGCGACCCCAAAAAGAAACGCGTTTGAAATAAGTGTTTTATAACGGTTTGAAGAAAAAGGAGTATTTAATAATAATAATAATAATAATAATAATAAAATAACAGTGAAGAGAGTGGGCTTGGAAAAGATTGGGCACAATCTTCGGGCAGCCCCGTGCCCACATACAGATCTGTTACAAACTGTGACTGCATCACCACCTGCAAATATAGAATAATTAAAAAGAAAAAACACTTTATTAGCATTCAGAACATACAGCTCTATATACTCATGCAAGAATATGATGTTAAATAAATAAATAATAACAAAGGTCAATCAAATGGATCACTAAGGCAAAACCGCGATGGTCCTTTTGATAGAATAAAATCCGTTGGGCATCTTTCCTGACCTTCAGACAATAATTCTGATAGGTAAAGATCCAAATGGGACACACAAAAAAAAAAAAAAAAAAAAAAAAAAAAATTTGATGTTTGCCTATATACATTATTATTAAGGAAAACCTGCACAGAATGTCAGGAAATAAATACATTGCAAGGCAGTAGTAGTAGAGGCAATGTGGATGATGGGATGGAGGAGCTGGCAGCAGACATCAGAGATGGAGGTTAAAATAGACTGTTAGTTTGGAAACAGAAGAAAAATGGATGGATGCTTTAAAGGAGTCATACCCATGTGGTTTTGGGTGTTTTTGTTTTTTATTTAATATTGCTATTGTTCATTTTTGGGGTGCTGTTCCACTATTTGGAATAATTGCGTGGCCAAACAGTCAGAGCCCAGCTACATTCACGCCTTGATTATCTCGTCCCTCTGCATGACGTGAAACAATGAGGCATTTTGCTCCTGATACCATTGCACACTTGGGCTCTTCTGTCCAAACTGGTCACCGTCACTTCACCATTGCCTTGCAATAGGCACAGACTGCTCTGTGTACAGTGAACAGGCATGCAGAAACACCACCGTGTGATTAGTTAATAGCTGTTAGCACAGCATCTCCTGCTGTTATGTTGTATTAGTTTTATGAGTAACGCAGACATTTTCTCTGCAGTAGTTTCCTTTCAGTGGACAAATGTCCATTTTTCATACAGTTAATGTCAGTTTCTGTCACTTCCTCTAGTATAAGACAAACGTTTCAAGACACAATGAAAGCAGTGTGTATGTTTCTATTTTCTGGAGCTGCTTTGATGAGTTGATGCACAGTGCTAACTTGGGAATTTGCAGACATTTACAAATACTTTTGGCGGCCTGTGAAGATTTGAGTTTAAGATGAAAACACTAATATGTAAAGGGATATATTTTTGACACGTCTGAGAAACCAATTTCAGCTGGAAACTTTATTCTCACAGCATGTAGGTGTTTGAATGTGATGATCTGCTCCTGTAATCCAGTGCTAAAGATGAGGGGCCAGTGTCTGAATTCCCCACCCTTCCACTCTCTCTTGGGTCCTAGCTAACGTGATGATAGCATTCTGAAGCCCTAATGAGCTGTATCCACACCTGTCAATGGTTGTGTATCCAGTGAACATTAATACACAGAGTTGTTGTATCAAATGTCTCAGGCTTAAGTCTGCTGCGTGGCTCTGCTCTGCCTCTGGAAGCAGTAAAACTCCAGCATTGCTCTGAAGCTGGAATCCTCCTGTGTCCTGTGAAAAGCTCCCTCTAATTGAAAGGAATGTTTTGGGTTTGACAGCGTTAAGGAAGCTTGATGTTTGCCATTATGTTGCTAATTGTTCCTGCTGTAATGCCTGGCCTTCTTTTTGCCTTGTCCAGCCTGTCACAGAGCTCTCTTGGGGAAAGGGTTCGTCACAGTTACAGTCTGTTAAGAGCAGTAACTGAAACCTATCAGTCACCCTGGGACATTAGATCCATCCTCCTCGGTGTTTAGCTTTGTCATATCTGTTGTGAAGTTCCCGGCATGGACTCCCATTTTATGCACTCGCTGGGTCTCAGGCAGAGTTTTGTCAATTCAGAGTGAACAGAGATGTCATCGAAAGAGAGGCATCACAGCAAAGAAGGTCGTAGAGATATAACTTCCAAGGAGGGAAAGCTTTTTAAAAACTTTGTTTGTAAATCAGATTTGCTTGAGCCTTTAAATGCAGTTTTTTCTAATGGTCTATTGAATTAAAGTTAATTTAGGTCATGCTTTAAAACAGAGTCCAGAGGTGCTGGAGATGGCTGCAGTGTTGCAGGCCCTGTAGCAGAATTGTCATCAGATATTGATGTCATCTGAGTTTGAGTCAGGGCTGTTTCCTTACTTTGAAATTATACCATTACAATTTAAACTCACAATTCAAACTGGAGGCATGTACTTGATGGGGGGGGGATCTATTGAAATAATATCCAGTGGCATCATGGGCAATGTAGGATACAGTGTTGGTGCCTTTTTGTTTCATTTATAATAATAACTCATGATAACTTGGAACGTAACATTTAAAAGCTCTTGTGCATCCCAGCTTGTTGTTATTTATTTGTCATTTTATATAAATCAGCAACCAATTCAATCCCTGCCCCCAGACCTTGGTGTAATAAGCCAAGGCAGTGTGGTCAGAGAAGAGAATGGAAACTAATAACAAAAAAATGAAATCCAGGACATCCACCTGTGCCTGAAGCACTAAAGGAAATGGAAGAGCACGCCACTTTTTCAAGAAGCAGATGCTGTGATTTTGCTAGTGTGGTGTAACAACGGTATACGCTGTCTGAAATGTAGTGAAATGTTAATGTCCTTTTTTATGTTGATGGTCTGAAGCATTATTTGAGACGAGCTGAATTTTTCAGATTGCCATGCTCACAACTGTAAGTCGTGAGAAACTTGGAGTGTGGCTTCAGTTTTTCTTTGGTTTTAAAAATGTTCCTGTTGGGACACCCAGTCGCTGGTCTACCCCTTTAGATGCCACGAGCTACAAATGTTGTAATTAATGTCAGAGAGCGTTTTTTTAAAGCCTCTCAGTCCCACTATCGTTAAACTAGAAGCCTTTTAACCAGCTGGATTTCAGCTGCAGTGCTGAGTGCGCTCAGCCCCCGGGCTGTCGTCTCGTTGACAGTGAGCAGATGGGAGTCTCTGTCCGTCCTCCAGAGAATCATGGTTGTTACTGCGCTGCTCTTTCTCACGTCTTACAGTAAGTTGGAGTCGTTTTTAAAAAAGGAACATGTCATTGTAAACCAACACAGTTGCACAGTTACAAACAAACTGACAAACAAACAAAAACATAACACTCGAGGCCCTTTTTGATGCCTCAACAGAAAGCAAACAATGCTGTCTCAGCAGTTTTGTGGGCACGGCAGCAGCAGGAATCTCTCCCTGAGGGGTGAAGTGTGGCTCTGCTTTCTCCTGAAGTGGAACGATCAGATCTTAATTCAGAGCTGATCGTGCTGCTTCATTAAAATGCTTCTCTACAAACACACTTTATCTAATTGGAGTAGGAAGGCCATCCCTCTTAGCTGAAACCGATTCAGCTTCAGTAAACACAAACTGACAGGATTAGTTTGATAATTATTAAAGAAAGAATTTAAAGAGTGAGAGGGGGGAAAAATCCCACAGTGCTGGCATGTTGTGGAGTAGTTGGACTGATGGTAACACTGGTGGTACTGAGAGTCAGTACCACTGACACACTTTCTCATTGCATCCTCCCGTGTGCACTGTGAAACTCATTCAGCTCAGAAGTAACTTTCCTTTCCCTCCAGCTCGTTAGTTTTTACTCTCGTCTGGATGTTTGCATTCCAAATGTACTCACCGGACGTTGGCGTAGTTTGCCTCAATAGTTTTATTTTTAATATTTTAGTTTTAATATTTTTAATATGCAGAGAGGCAGCGTCTCATTAATTTTTACCTGATGGTTTCTTGACCAGTGGCTGCTTCTTTTTAAATGATGGACACAACAGCACATGTGGGCACATCTTTGTCTTCATCTCTATTAAGTCAGCCAAAAGTCTTAAACACTTCTGTTAATAAAGCGGATGGTCAGATGTTGTTATTCTGGATCGGTAAGCGGTGGCCTACTTTCAGTTTGAGTGCCGTGGTAGCAGAGCGCAGTCTGGCAACCAGCAGCAAAGACAAGCCGCATCTTTTAAAAGATTAGGCATCTTTTAATGGAAACGCGTACATTTCTTCCAGTCTGGAGATAACCGAAATCTGATATGAATGTAAAATAAATATAGTATGTCAGTGAAACACATGAGCAGAATAAGGGCTGTGATCATGGCTGCATTTAGAGCAGGAATGTGTCCTACTCTAAATTAAACTGATGCGACACATCAGTTTTTCCACTCTTGACAAGAGTCGGTTGGAATATATATATATATATATATATATATATATATATATATATATATATATATATATTTTTTTCTAT
>VURO01049514.1:0-19718 GCA_015108175.1 Pelvicachromis taeniatus | reverse complement strand
AAAAGCAGAGCTCACTATGTTTTTTTTTTTTTTTTCTCCCCCTCAGGGGTCAACTTTAGTTTGGGCTGGCTGGCTTCTTGTTCTACACTTCTAATTGGGCAGAAAGATCACTGATCAGTTGACACAAGTTTACACCATTTCTTTCTAATGAGTCATACACTATAGTGGGCTACAGCTAGCCAGGGTTAAACCACAGTCCACAGAGTTTGAGTTCTCTGTTCAGACTAAAACCATAAAAAATAAAACACTTGTACTGTACAAATATACGATAATTGACTTTTGTGTCCTTTCGAATATAAAGTTTGGAGAAAATAACTTAAAGTTTGAACACTGGGAACAGTTTGCAGATGATTTTGTAGCAAAGATATAGCATATGAATTGCACTCATGTAGCCCAAAGGATATCTGCCCTTCAAAATCAAGGACGTGAATTTAAAGCAGGAACAGTCGGTATCAGACAGTCAGCAGTGATTACAAGGATTCATTGTAATCACTGCTGACTGTAATTTTATTGCTGCACAACGAGGAAGAGATGCTGTGTCTAGGATTTTACCAATTATTTCTGTTTGATTTTGTGTTTATGTTGCATCCGCTTATTCTCAGTCACCCACCATATGTGAATGCAAATGCAAATCTGTGGGGATAGTCTTCAAACAGAGTCTATCCTGTTTGTGCCTGCATTACCTATTGTGACACATGAACGTGGACGTCTGTATTTGCACTGCAGAGAAGTAAAAACTGAGGGATTTACTTACAATGTCATTTGTCAATAAATGAGCTTTATATCCCAAATTGTATTTTTAACTAAGTTATATGTAGTAGTAAACAACCTCCGGTGGAAACGGGTTGGTTGTTGCAGTTCAGTGGACACAGAGGTCACTAAAATAATTTTAGCCTTTCCATAAAAATATCATGCTTAAGACTTTGGTTATCGGTGATTTGATGACATGCAAGTAAGTAAGCATGTGGTACATGTGGAAAAAGTGTATTCCTCAGCTGGTTGGTAAGTTGTTGCAGGAGGTTGCTTCCTACCCCTAGGTGAAATTTATTGAAAAGCTGCACCAACGTCCTCCTTGTGTTTCCGTTAGTTGCTAACAGATTGCTGCAGGTAAACATCATTTGAATGGAAGATGCCAACTTGTCTGCAAACACTTGTCAAGTGGTAGTGAATCCGTGAAGAGTGCAACAAAAACCAGAAACGAGGACATTAGACCTTCATAGAAAAAGTTCCACTTGTTGAAACATGTTGGTTTCAGCTGTAAAGCAAGACCTTTACTTTGAAAGAAAACAATCCATTTCCATTTTGCACTGCACTTTCTCAAGTTTCATTACAGCTTCTGGGTTAGTTAGCAAGTGTTTGCAGATAAGTCAGTGTTCTTGTAAACTATCCACAACTGCATCAATCTGCTAACAACTGATGCAATCACAAGAAGGTTTTTGGATGCAGCAATCTCTTTGCGACCAATTTCACTGAACAACAGCCAACAACCTTCAGCAACCAGTCAACACCTGGTAAAGGACTATAGTTTTTTCCCTATGAACCAGAGGTTGCAAAGGTTTCTGCCACAGGTCTTTAGGCCTGTGCGACTAAGGCCAAAGCTTGTTCAGACAAGCTACTCAAGTGATGCTGTGTCATATACATTATAAATGCAGTATTTTTCATCTCTACCTTTAATGAAACCGAAAATGCAGAACACAGGGTGCAACAATAAAAGTCCAAAACAATCCTGAACTTTCTTTCCATGTAAAGAAAATACAAATTGGTCAGTCAGGACAATCAAACTATGCCATAAATCTACCAAAGGTCACTTTCTGCTTCCTTGTCAGAAGCCAGTGGCTTTGAAAAGATGGCAGCATCTGACGCCACAGGAATGACAATGGGTCAAGTTGCATCTAGCTTGGGAATGCAAAACTTCTAAACAAAGAGCAATGAGAAAATAGCCGATGGCTGAAGCTAATAAACGCCTTCTGCTTTGTTCCGTTGGGTTTGCTGTGTGTTTTGTAAACACAAAAGAAGTTGAACTACTTTGAGAGTGAAAAGTTTGCTAAATAAGCCTTATAGCTCGGTGTCGGAACAAAACTGTAAGTGGCTTCATGAAATCTCCTGAAAACTTTTATGCGTCTGAGTTTCTCCATAAAATATCAAAGGTGAGGTAGATTTAAAGCCAAGCTTTTCTTTTTCATAAGCTTTGTCTGATAACTTTCCATTTGGTGGCTGGTGCTCTTTTCACCTTCTACCGTTTACTGAAATTTGAGCTTCTGAATTCTAAAATGGAAATTTGTGCACTCTGTCGTGGCCTCAGAAGTTTCCACAATGAGTGTAAAATCTGGTGTCAAAATCATTTTCCTTCTTTTTGATTAAAATCCCACAATTCGGGGCTTTGAGGGTGTTGCAGTGAATCCACAGCTGCAGTATTTGTGGCGTGTAGTCTGAGGAGAGCAATCCGAGAAGCTGGGAACACTGTCGATTAATAGATTTTCAGGGAAGACATACGCGTCAGAGACAATACTCTTGTTGCAGAATGCCTGTTAGGAAAGGTTTGTTTGCACTTTTAAACTTCAGACAAACTTGGAAATGACAAAACGTAGTTTTCAAAAAGATCTCTATGATATTTACGGTGGCATTGGCTGTCAAGCTAAATACAAAGACTGTGTATCGAAGAACAACAGAGACACACAGCAGGAGCTATTTACTGTCACACGTAAATACTGAGATTAGCTCCTCTAGTTTGAAACATTCAGTTATGGTTGTGTGATCTGATCATTCACAGTGTACCGCAGGCTGGTTTCCTCAGGCTCGGGCTATTCAAAGAAGAAAGTTCATCAAGACGACAAAATTTACAGGGGTGCCTCCTTGACCAACTGAGTGGGAGGATAACAATTTGTAAAACGCTGCTGCCTTCAGGCAAAAAAGGAAATACGATGAAAAATATATAGGAAAGATTCAAAAGTCTGATTTTTTTTCTTTCTTCTCTTTTCATTCTTATCTATATTTAACACCCTCTCCCTCCCCCTCCCCCCCTTTCCTCCCTTCTTCCCCTCTGCAAAGCTCTCTGTGCCTCTAACTCTTTCTTGGTATCTTACACCTCAAATGGTGCAGAGACAGACTCACAGTTCACTTCATCTACTCTGCTTCCCAACAGAACAGACAGTTATGTGCCCTCACAACACGCGGTTATGGAAGCGCACTTACGTGTAACTTCCACGCACGCACACGAATACACCCTCTGACAAGCACAGAGTTGCGCATGGCCATGTGAAAAGTGGTTCACGCACACAACTGCCTAGCGGTAAGCTACATAGTCACTTGGCATGACACTCACATACACAAGCGCACACATACATGAGTCATTTATATGGGCAGCCAAATGGACTACCAAGTGCTGCTTCACCTCCCATAAAGCTGCCATAAACCCTCTCTGCCTCTGACAGTTGACTGATTGGTGTTATAACAAGGCAGGTATGTGTGTGAAAGCGGTGGCATATATGTGTGTCCAATACACTGAGGTGGACAAACCGCCTCTTACTGCCAGGTGTGAATCTAAAGAAAGACAAATGTTTCATAAAGCAATTATCTTAGTTAAAAATGGCACCCGCAGTTAATAATATCTCCATAATTATTGTTGTAAAATGCACATTTCAGCTCGTGTGAGTCATATATAATAGCAGATGTTTTTCAGTGACATTAATGTTTCGACTGTCCATCTTAATTTATTTTCTGCTCATTCAGAGGTTTTTTTTTTCCCCATCCAAATCAAAATCTTCATACAGCTGAAACATATACTTTTAAAAAAGCTGCATTGTCTATGTTTCTCTCCCTGTAAACAAGGTCTTGTTTTATTTCTCTCTTTCCTCCACAATAAATGTGTATTTGCTTGGAATTTGAAGCAAAGTTGCAATGATTCTCTCCTATCCAGCCGCAAGAGCATACTGATATTGGGCACAGGTCGGGCATTAAGGTCACACAGCAATGTCAGATGTTGAGGTTTGCTTCACAGTTGGCATTCCAATTTATCCCAACGATGTTATATGGGGTTGAGGTCAGGGTAGTGTGGAGTCTAATTAAGTTCTTCCTCACCAAACCCAGAAAACCATTTCTTGTTTTAATTTTTTTTTTTTTATGTGATAGTTTACAGTGCAGAGGCAGCGGAAGGAGGACACAGAGACACAAAGAAGGTCCCAGACAAATATTAAGCAGGCCATATTAAAGTCCCACAGCAACAAAGTGTTAGCCACTCAAGAAACTGGGATTGCTGTTGTTGTGTCGTGTATGAGAACGCTGTCATGTTAAGACAAGACTGAGATTTTTCTAAACTGTGCACCATTGTCTGTGATTCCCAACCAGGGAAAAGGATAAGATACCCTTAGGGGTATTTTTGTAGTATCCAGGTGTTACATGGGAAGATTAGCGGTGCAGAACATCTCTGAGCAGAAAAGTAAATTGAACTTTTGTTTTTTAAACGTAAGTCTAGAGAGCTAAAGTGAGTCATTGCATGATGGAAATGAGGTGATTGCCATGCAGTGACTAAATTGTATACTTAAATAAGAGTTTTAAAAAAGCCAAAGTGGTTGCTAAAGTATGGGTAAACAATTGAAGTTGTAATTTATCATAATGGATGAACAAACTGAATTGTTAGCTAGTCGCAAATTAATTAGTAGGTGAAAATAGTAGAGGACTGGTTAAAATGGTGAGTCAATAGTTAAAGAGTTCACTGACAGTTCACTACCATAACTATGATACTTTCAAATAGTTTAGCTCTATGTGGCGTAGATGAAGGGATCCATCCACCTCCACAGCCTTATTTGTGTGACAGGGTGGTGAAACCACTAACGTGTAATGTAGTTTATATTTAACTTCCACTGTCATCTCATGGAAATCAGCCCAGCTAACTATTCTTCAACAAAAAGCATTCCTGGACACCACCAAAGACTATCGGCTGACCCGATGCATCAATCAGTGTGTGTGAATGTCAGATAGAAAGCGCTCTGACAGTTTGCTTCCAAGGAGGCTCAACAAGTAAGCTTTTCTTCTGGAGTGCCAGCCAGGTTTCTCTCCTGACATTAAAGATTAATTTAGCGAATTTGCAAACCACACAAAGGATGTGTTTGTGTTAACACAGTTAAGATCCAATACCCTGCACATTGAATGAAAACCAATCCAATACAATTTGTAAAACGCCAAATAATATATTCAAACACATTAATCACAAAAGCCAAACAAACACACCCAACAACAAGAAAATATAGTGCGCAGAGTCCATAATTTCTCTTAATAGCAGTCGCTTCAGTTCATTCACAAAACAGAAAACAAAGAAATCTGCTTCTGTTTTATTTTTTTTATATGTCACTCGGTTCATTCCAGTAAGTACACAACATTCAGCTTCGATAGATGTAGATATTCCCACAGAATACTTTTTAGTTCCACTGCTCATTTATTACATTCTTTATATAAACAGCCGAGAGCCTACATCCACCAAGTTTATATATTGAGATAACTTAGGGCACCCAAGCCAGCTGACGGTCCCTCCTCGTCTGTTTCCACTGTATTTCAGGGGAAATGCATGTCACTAACGCGAAATTAGCTAAGCGTGTGAATTTACTGTGTGAGGAGGATAAACAATGGCGAGTTTTGGCCGGTTTGCACATTTGCTTGGCAATAACAAACACGTGGCCTGTCTCTTGATAATTACAGACAGAGTTAGAGTATAATTGCAGAACTAAAAAAACGAAGGTCATTGGTAGTGAATGTCTGCCTGAAGTCTGAAGAACCCATGGGCATCACCGAATGCTGCTTTTCCACTCATGAGACCCTCTGGAAGGCTTTCAGTTGTTGCTTGTTTGTGGAGCTTTTTGCCTTCCGTTTATATTCAGTTACTGGAAAAACATGCTCTACTGGGCTGATACCTGACCACTGATGAATATTGCATTACTTTACCTTGAGAAATTCTTGGATTTTGCGTTTGCATTATCCATTTGCACTGCGGACTACTGTGCAGTTTTGCAGCATTTAGCTCAATCTGACTGGAGAATAGCCTTGAGTACTTCATCCTGGTATTTCTATCAGCAGTCACATCGTCAATAAATTTTAAAGATCTGGTTCAATACATTCCCTTGCCATTACTTTGCCTCCACAATGTTTGACAGAACTTGTGGTATGTTTGAGTTTATGAGCTCTCACTTTCCTTACAAATACTTTTCTCTTCCTTTTCTGTGAAAAGACAGTGTGTTTACTTACAGTGCTCCAAAACGTATTCCAGCAGTTCACAAATAATGCAATTCCCAGTTGTGCTCCTCCTTTGCTCCCGAGTGTCTCCTTGTCTGTGGTAGCCCAGTGCACGAGTGGTGCTCCCTGAAACTTCTCTCCCCCGACTCTCTTCAAGAGGAAGTAAAAGACCAGAAAATCACAGTTAGCAGGTTCGCTAGCCGACAGTTCCAGTTCAGTGTAATAATCCCACTTCTATGGTTGCTGCATCCAGCTTAAATGCTGCTGGTCGTAGATGACGGCTGATTGGAAACAGTTGGCCGAGTGACGAGACGCCGGAGGACCGATGACAGCGTGGATGGTTTTGGGGTTTTTTGGAGCGACGGTCCAGTTCCATACCAGTTGGTGGTGGTAATGCACCATTCAGTTGTTTGCCAACCGCGAATAAAATTTCAAAAGAAGAAGACAACAGCGTGGAGGGACTTCCGGGTCAAAGGTCGCCCGGCTACTATTGGAGCCCGGCGTCTATTTGTCGTGACATGTTTTCAAACCGGTGTTTATTAGAAACCGGCGTTTAAAAGAGACGGGCTACTAATGGAAGATATACGGTAAATCTAATCTGGGCTTCTTATTCTCAACCAATGGCTTGCACCTTGTTATCAATACTCTGTATTTAGATTCATGAAGATGTTTCTTGATTGCAGACTTTGACATTCATACTACCCCCTGAAGAGTTCTTGACATGGCTAATGTGACAGGGTTTTTCACTGGTAATGCACTTTATCTTCTGTGGGCTCACAGGCCTTTTGATGTTGCTGAGGTGGCAGAGTGGATATTTAAAAATACACGAGATTGTTCAATAACCACTCCTAAAATTGTTTGCATCTCTCTGATGGGTTTATTTGGTTTATCAGTCTAATTATGCCTTCCTTCACTTGCATCCGCATCATTTCCCACACATTGGGAGTTTAAGTGAATTCAACTCAACTCCAGATGTTTTATCAACATATCACACACACACACACACACACACACACACACACACACACACACACACACACACACGCACACACACACACACACACACACACACACACTTTTCATTCCTTAACCCTTCAGAAATGGAACAGTGGTCTCTCTGATTCATATTTTCTCTCCTCTGCTCACATTAAAATTGGTACACTCACTCTTACTGACTCCCTCCCACTTTCTGCCTTGCACACACACACACACACACATCTGGCACAGGCACACGCACACAACAGCCCACAGCAGTAGCAGTGCTACCCGGTGTGGACAGCTCCATCTATTGTCTGTGAATAATGTCCAAGGTCACTGTGTACTCAGAGGGTGATCATAAAAACCATACGGCTGCTAACCACAGGCCCAACCACTGAATTAGACAGATGCTGGGTGAGACAGGGAGAGATGAAAACAGAGGAAAAGGAGGAGGTAAGTGCAGAAAGTGTGCCAGTAAGTGAGCGATGGAGAAAGAAAAAGTACAGCACATAGAAGAGGAGGGATAGAGATAAAGGCGGCGGCGGAGGAGGAAAAGCAGGGAAAGCAAGCAGTAGATGAGCATGGGTGAGGAGGAGGGAGGCATCTGATACCCTCGCTCCCTCTCAGATCAGCTTATCAGATCACGAAGGAAGACAGCAGATCTGTACTCCTAATTTCACTCTTGCTTACTACTTGCAAATGTGGGAGCTTTTGAGTTTCTGTCACATCCAGGGACCAAATCTGAACTTCACGCCAGTTGACCAAGGACAGCTTGTCAAACCAGACACACAATCTATTTTCCAAATTTGACTTCAGTGCACTTTCACTCAGCACAATAATAGATGGTCTCTTCCTTAATTGGGGTTTCTTAAGGTCAGGCTCCGTGGAAATTAATAGAAGAGATTGTAATATTTGCTAAACTGACTGTGTGTAAAAAAAAAAATCCAACTATTTTTTTAAAACCATTTATCAGTCTAGGGTTGCATAGAGCCTGGGGCCTATTCCAGCTGGTTACCACAGGTTGCCAGACCATCACTGGGCTAGCATAAATGTGTTTGGATTTCAGAAGATAACACATAAAGGCACACGGAGAGCTTTCAGTTTCCTAATGAGTTAGTTAGGAGACCAATAGCACTCCGATGAATGCAATGGTTCAGTTAGGAGCTGGTTAGAATTGTTATTACTGTAGATTTATACTCTAGGTACAGAAGTAGTCAAGAATATCAAACTACAACTTAATACTTTGCTTTGCAAACAACAACAACAAAAAGACGTTAAAAGCATTGAAGGTAAGTACTGTAGAAATAGTGGTTAATGGTTCCTGTTTGCAGTTTCCATGATGCAAGGTTTAGCGAAGGTTGTAAGAAAGGCAGTAGCAATAGTAGGTAGCAGTACTAACTAGTGGTGAGTTGAACAGCTGTCTTGTATTAAAGACAAGTTTTCAAATATAGTGAATTTCTTGTGCTGCTATATTTTCAAGGTTTTGTTCATTAGCTTGCAAAACCTCTTGAACTCTCTTCAACTTGATAAAGTTTCACAATCTGATCATACTTCAGTCAAATCCTCATGAGGTAGAGCAATCCTGAAAGATATACACTCAAGGGAAAAATTCAGTTTTTGCCTTTTTTGTACTATCACTATGAGATTAAAAATTCTGAAAATAAGCTTATACAGCTAACATGTATATTATGTATTTTAAGAGTCTCATTGTAGTGCACCACAACTAGAAATGGAAGGCTTAATTGAAAGAAAATGTAACATTGTATGTATGATCCAAATGGCTTACGATGAATAAATCACTGCGGCAGTACGAGGATCACTTCCACAGAAAAAAACAACAATAACAAATTTTTTATTGTGTGTTTTTTTTATTCTTTAGCTTCTGATTTTAGGGGTTCATGACAGAATATAACCTTTACAGGAATGTTTAGCAATTTTTTTAAATAAGGAACGCATGACGCTAAAATGAAGACAGGTGGACAGAAACATCACTGAATGCTAATGTTGCTGTGTGTCTTTTGTACATAAACATTAGTTACAAGGTTCAGCCACTTAAGCACTTAAGCTTAAGGCCAGGTTATGCTCTACAAAATCTAGTTTATATGCAAAAGGAGTTGATGGTTTCGCTGAACAGTCATTGCAGTCACAGACAGAAACAAGATGATACAATCATTTAAATATGGAGATGAGAGCACATATTTTTTAGACAGTTTCTCCTGGAAGGCATTAAGACTGTTTCACTTGGTTGTTCATGTAAAAAAAAAAAATAGCTGAAATGCTTGTATAAAGTATCAAAACCCAGAGCTTAAGGGAGAAATTCAAACTCTGCCTCTTTTTGCAACAACACCTTGCCAGTTGCTGCATAAAATAGGTGGGAATGCTGGATTGTTAGCTTTATAAACTTAAAGAAATGGTCAGATAACCTCTTCACACCTTCCATGACAACCACCACCAGTGCCACCCTCAATAAATGGTCACATTTCATATTCCAGAGTCGCAGCTGCATTTAGTACAATCATTATTTCCTTTTCCTTCTTTTTAAACGAACAGCAGATAACAAGTTTAAATTTTGGGGCTGCTGTATATTATATTTTCACACTTAGAAGGTACACCGCAGAAACGGGAAACCAGATTCACGTGTAAACTTTTTTCTTGTAGTCCACACTACAACTTGGCCCTCAAATGAACCTATAATACACTTACTCTAATTAATTTAATTTGAAAATCAGATTGTGGGCTGTTGTAGAACAGAAGTGAAGTGTTGCTAGCTGTGTCAATGTCTAAACCCAGAAATAAAGATGCAGAAGTGTGTCTGCTTGGCATTTTTGCAAAGTAAGCTGCTGGATACAATTTTCACTCAAAGCAACATTTTCTTTCATATTGGAAGGTATGCAAATTAAGATGTACCTGAGGCTACCAATGATGAGGAATTTGTTTGCGTGTCAGTCATGAATGAGATCATTTCAAAGCACAGCGAGAGCATGAAAATGGCATACCGAGGCACAGCAGGCAAAATATCTCCAATTAGTGTGTGCACAAAATGTTAGGACTGATGAGGGAATCTCATATATGTGATCACCCAGACAACCTCCAAACTGCATGTGGAAGTAGTTCTCCAGGTCCAGGGTCGTATACAGCCTATCTATGGAATGCACACAATCTTACTCTCTTGTGAAACATAATAATTTAGCAGCTTTTGACAAATTTGGAGAAAAGGAAGTATAACTTCAAAAAGACATTTGATGCTCCAAAGGTCTTTTAAAGGAGTCAAAATAGGTTCCGCTGAAATAACTCGCACAAAAGCCACGGAGAGGTGTGATCACTGCGCAATAACCACTACAGGTTTATGGATTGCTCTACTGACCTTTTGTTATTGTGAGTGGTTACACTAAGGCATATTGAGCATTAACCATAATATACAACAATAATTAGTAATACATTTTGAAATACAATTGCATTGAAATAGTTAGCTTTAATGAAGCATGTGATTAAGTGTCATTTTCATTCAATAAACTGTATAATTATGGCAGCAGGAATGAAAGTATTTATTGGCGTTGCTCCTGTTTATGGATCAAGACACAATATGCACTGCTCCAAAAAATTAAAGGAACACTTTGTCCATCCATCCATTTGCAGCTGCTTATCCTTTTCAGGGTCGTGGGGGGTGCTGGAGCCTATCCCAGCTGTCTTGGGGCGAGAGGCGGGGTACACCCTGGACAGGTCGCCAGTCTGTTGCAGGGCTAACACACATAGACAGACAACCATTCGCATCTATGGGCAATTTAGAGTTTTCAATTAAGCTATCCCCACAAATTGCATGTTTTTGGACTGTGGGAGGAAGCCTGAGTACCCGGGGAGAACCCACGCAAACACAGGGAGAACATGCAAACTCCACACAGAAAGACCCCGGCCTGGTGTTGGAATTGAACTCAGGACTTTCTTACTGTGAGGCAACAGTGCTAACCACCATTCCACCGTGCCACCCAGGAACACTTTGTCTTTCTCAAAAATGAAAAACAAAAATCAGACCGGATATCTGTATTGATATGGACTAGTTAATGTGTTAGGAATTAAAGCATGCCACATTGTTTGATGGAAATGAAAATTATCAACGCAGGCTGTATTCAAAGACACCCCAAAATCAAAGTGAAAAACGAATGCATGTTAGTTCAGCTGATATGCCATTGCAGTAACTCATAAAGGCACACAGTAGTTTGTAAGTCCCCATTTATCATCAATTCCTTCATCCTTCATGAGCTGTATGCATACTTGCTGATCTAAATATATATCTGAATATAGACTCAAGGATTAAATCCTGATAATGGCATTCAGTGCTATTGCCTAGTCTGTACAGCTCTGTGTGTCCCTCCATCAATATGTTTCCCAAGACAATCACTGAACACCACCAAACTGGCTACCAATGCTGAACAATGTTACAGGCAGCATAATGTTCTCCACAGCCTCTCCGGGGCCCGTGCTGGACCTGCCAGTTCTGGTATTCTAAACCAGGAAGTGAGCACAGGACTCACCAGAGGACGTCGGGCCCTCAGGCCACCCTCATCAAGTCTGTTTTTGATTGCTTGGCTAGAGACTTTCACACCAGTAGCCTGCTGGAGGTCAACTTTTAGGTCTGGCAGTTCTCATCCTGTTCCTCCTCGCACAAAAGAGCAGATACCAGTCTCGCTGATGGGTTTCGGACTTTCTACAGCCATTCCAGCTCTCCTAGAATAACCTCCTATCTCTGCAATCTCCTCCGGGCTCTTGAGACCATGTGTTGGGAGACGCAGCAAACCTTCTGGCAATGGAGCATATCGATCATCTTGGAGAGGTCCTACCTGTGCAATGTCTGTTCCTCATGCTACCAGTAGCACAACACCAAAGCAGCTGAAACTGATTAACAACCCCCGTCTGCTATTTAACAGAACTAATCAATATCCCAGAAGTTTTAACTTGTTTCTATACTTGATTAAAACAAGTTCCTTTAATTTTTTTTAGGTATTTTAGTTTAAATAGCTAACACTGTTTGACACAGTAAGAGTCCAATGGGTTCAGAATTCTGAGTTTAAAATGAAGTCTGCAATGTCAAAATAATTTTAAAAAATATGCTGTTTGCATATTTTTTAAGATTATTTAATTTGGGGAAAATTTAAATAAGTGTGTTTGAAGGACATTTTAAAAGGATATTTTTAAAAAAAGTTATAAAAGCAAGCAAAGTTGTTCATGTTTGGAAATGGCTTCATAAGTACAAAGGTTAATATAAGGATTCAAAATCACGAATTATTCTTAAAAATGTATCAACGCTTAGAGTTTACAGAATTACAGGAATTTAAATATAATAAACAAATATGAAACAAAATGTCATATATTTTCATTTAGACAGTATTTCATTGAAATGTATTGTAAGGCACACATAAAGAATACCTTTTGGGATTCTAAAGATAAACCTTTTACAACAAGCCTGGTAAAATACACTATAATATTATATCATATATCATAATGTTCCAAACTAATTCATGACAACTAAATGCTAAAGCAAAAAATAATTTATAAAAAAAACTCTGTAGCAACATCAAAGCTAGAGCAGCTTATGTAAAGCCAATATCTATGGCGCCAAGTAGATGTGAGGGTGGAGAGTGAGGAAACAATTTAGAGTGGGTATGGCAAATCAGAGTTTTTTTTCCTTACAGGGATCCAGAGACGAAACCCCGAAAGCACCAAGGGTCCAAACCAGCTGAGGAAACACAGGCATCGAGAGAGAGCTAGAGACGAGATAAGGGAACGAGGCATGTGTAGTGATTAAGAAAGCATATGAAAGTCACTAAACTAGAGCCTGACGTTTAGCACTTAAGTATCAGTGCAAGCTGATGAAGAGTGGGTGAGTGGACCTTCCGTTAAATGGATAAAGGCTTGTGAGCTAATGGAAAACAGGTGCGCAGTCGGAGGCTCGGCCAGGCGCTGACTGAGCCCCACCTCCTGAGGCCCGTCAGGAGGTGGGGCAAGACATATAGGAGATAGCGAGGGCATAAAAGAAGGAGGAAGGCCTGATACAGGCAGACTGTGACAATATAATATTAATGATAAGATATAGCAACAAGTAAATGAACAACATGCTGGCCTTTGGGAGGATCCATAAATATTGAACAGGACCATACCTATAAAATACATATAAAAAAAATGAAGAAGAAGCACTGAAAAACATATTAACCTGCTATAAAATATTTCTTTTATACATGTGCATCTGTTTTGCATTTAGTAGGCACATATCATTTTGATTTTATTGGATTTTAAAATTGCAATGTTTGTTTTTAATGTCAGTTTCTGTTGTTTTTATTCAACAGGTGTGAAGGTGCCATATTCGTCAGAATGCGCGTTACTGCATGTGTGAATTATTGTGTGTGTTTTGCCTGCTCTCCCCCAGATCCCCATGCACCTTCGTAATTAGTGTGTTCTTGGTAATGTAGTCTAATGGCTTCACGGGAACACTCTGAAATGCTGATGAACATCTGTTTGGCGGAAAACTCACAACACACACGTTCCGTCTGTGCCGCTCTCACAGCCACATAGAAACGCACACTTCCTGCCGTTTGCCATCCAAGTGACTTTGTGTGTGAATCTATGTGAAGAACATAAATGTTACGTGCTGGGAAGAATTAATCCAGCTGAAAAACTTAAACACCTGTAATTACACAAATATCTCTGCATAACATTTCGTCTCGTTAATGCGGCTGCATAGCAGACTCGATTAGCATTTTGGACCGGCTTAAACGTCCAAATGCACACAGAGAAACCAAATCCTTCACTTGTTTATCTCAGCGGTGAAAGAAGAGAATTGTGGATGATTTTACACTCTTTCCTTTCCCTTAATGCCCACTAAGACACACACAGTCATGCTGAATTCATAACAGCTCAGTGACATGGAACACCTTCTACATGAGAACAGGTGGCTGTGTATGTTTGTGGCCTTGTTAGGGCTGTACTCTTTGCTGCCCCAACCAAGGTCAAAAAATGTCTCAGCACACCCTAGGAGAAGAAGGAGCAGGGCATTTTGTGTGTGTGTGGTTGTGTGTGTGTGTGTGTGTCTGTGCACCCCTGCCAGCTGGCAGGGACCCAACCTGCTATCAGTGTCGCGCCTTCTCCTGGAGACAGATCCGCTGCCTAGTTAAGAAGGTAAGCAGAGAATCTGATGCCTTCTCTCACTCTGGCCTCTCCTCCTCTCTTTTTGTCCTTCTGTCATTCTCTCAAATGTCAGGACAAAGAGAAAAAAAAGGGCAAAAAAGTGTGCATGTGTGGGTGGTTGGCTCTGCAGCAACGTATGGTGCAACCAGCCATAGTCATGTCTAGGATCCAACAGTTTGCCTGCTATAACCTGAGGCACATCCTTCAGAGGGACCAAAACATACAGTTATTGTGACACAATGTGACTGACGTTCATTTATTTCCTTCTCTTATTCTCAGCCTGCAGGATGGACAGATGAAGGGACGGTGGGATGCAGGGATGAAGGAGAAGACGGATGCCAAGAGAGGGAACCATGTGATGGCGGCGACTTAAACAAGCTGCCTAATTGGACACAAGAGGCCTCACAAGTTTAGCGGCAGAAGACTTCAAAAACACTTTTCTAATACAAATACAACAAGGAGAGGCACATAAAGGGGTGCAGATAATTACAAACAATTGGCGAAACACGTACATAAACACACCAGTAAGTGCGAAACAGAAACGGTGATGCGAGGCGCAAACCTTTATATTATAATCATTGTCAGAAAACAGAGCGTGTGCACACACACACACACACACACACCAACAGAAAGCAAAGAGCGACGATGTGGAGAGTTTGTGTCTGCCACTGACACATGTACATGTATAAGCTTACCAGCACACACACACACACACACTTAATATAATAGGAGTCCCTCAGATCACAAAGCAGCTGCATTATTTAACAGTAGGACTAGGATAGCCTCTAGTGTGTGTGTGTGTGTGTGTGTGAATCTCCTTTTCCAGCTATAAATACACCTGCATCTGAGAATCCCCTTGTTCTTTTGCAGTTTTCCTCTGTCTCTCCTGTGCTCTCTTCACCGTCTCTCTCCATCGGCACCGGATCTCTTACACTCCACAGCGATTCATCACCATTTGAAATGTTTCTCGACTTAAATCTAAACGTTACCCAGCATGGAAGCAGGTTTCAGTAATGTATGACATTATAGGAGACGGAAAAAGTCTAGCGTCACCGTCTGCTGTTTTTATTCAAACCTGCCATCGAAATGATATGTATCATTTTCTCACCGGGTTAGGGTGTGACTTCACCAAAGTTCCCTGTGAAAATGATTGTTATCTCTGCATTACAAACCAAGGAGTACTATAAATGTCACTGACATGTTTTTAGAGTAGAATGCAATACGAGCTAGCTGTCGCACCCACACACTGGATCAGTCTTAGGCAGCGTCTGATCCAGTGCTGCTTATAGCACCCATGTTGTAGATGAAAGGCATATGTTTCAGTTCTAAATGGAAAATATTTTAATCGTGAACACGTCCCTCCTAGATGAGAGGTTTTTACACTTCTTTACTGACGTATTTGTAAATATGGTTAATATGCTTTTGCACGTATAGCATGACAGGCTTTCTCTTTCACATTCCTGAAGCTTGCAGATATGTTTAATTGAGCGTCTCATTTACATACTCCACTATATCCAGACAGACTTTCCTCAGGATTGCTACAAAGCAAAATAGCTGATGGTCTGGATGATGCATTTCAGAAAACCCATTCATTTCATGTCCTGTGAGGTCTCCTGTGTTCCAAGTCTTATCTTGTTCTTTTTCATCTTTTTTTTTTTTACCACTTCCTGTTTTATTTTGTGTATTTAGATCCTCCACTTTCTGCCCTTGTGCATTTCTGTATGTTGTGACTGTGCGCCACCCTATTATGTTCCACCGGTGCCTAATGATCCTTCCCCCTTGTGTATGTCTCTCCCTGTCTCTATGTCAGATTGTCTTTGTATCATGCGTTGAGCATTACAACTGTTTCCTCCTTGTGCAAGGCTTCCTGTGAGCCTGACATTGTCTGTCTTTGATTTTTTTTTTTTTCTCCCTCTGGTTGTGTTTGCATGGTTCAACTGATAACCCATGTACCGAACAGTTTTTGCCTCAAGTAGAGTTCTTCTTTTTCAATTTTAACACTGCCTCTGGTGCCACGCATTTAAGTCTACCTGTTCCTGCCTACCAATCATTACCGATATCTGTTATCTGTTATAATTCGAGCATATTGACTGCAAGATTAATTTACCATGACTATCAGCTTTTCTCATATTTTAAAACTGAGTTGGAAGTAACAGTTCACCTAAAGAAGAAGCTGCGCTTCCCTGTGTAATCAAAAAGGGCGTCTTCCTGCTCTCCCATGTTAGAGAAAATTTGCAACAAGAAGAAAATGTTCAATACTCAAATATGAGAAAACTGAAAGACGTACCCAGACTTTACGATGGCCTGCTTACCATTCGGATTTTGCACCAGCAAACATGGATAAGAGATTTATATAGTGGTCATATAAGGGTATAACAGGCTACTGGAAGATCGCAGACAAAAATGTACTAAAAGACTACCAGAAACTCCAGAGAAGCTTTTCCTTGGAAAGACAGGATATTTTTAGATACTTCCAGTTGAGGCACCACCACAATAGAAACATTAAATTCCTAGATGAGGAGGAGACAGGCTTGGTTAAAATCTTCCTTGACTCTTGTAAGGGGAATGCACCAAAGAAACAGATATCCAGATTATAGAAATGTTTACAAACATGTAGGAATAATGACATGACTTACATTAAAACTAGATGGGAAAAAGAAGCCGCAATAATAATACCTGACGAGAACTGGTTCAATATATGTAAAGCTGTGGTAACGACCTCGAGTTCAGGTCTATGGAGAGAATTTATGTGGAAAAGAATGGTGCGTTTTTTTGTCACTTCTAAGCTGTGTCCAAATTCAGGGGCCACAGCCGACGCCCGTGGGTTGACGTGGGCCACAGCTGACGCGGTCCGAGTGAGCCGAGTCCCAGGTAGACCGCGGCGGCTGGAAGTGCGAGGCTTGTAAAATGGGACGGTCTAGCCTTCAGATTTGCGTCACCAGCTGTTCCCGCCCTTACCGCTTCCACCTCCTCGGTTTTACCATCACCGTTGCTGCTGCCAGTGGTGGAAACTGGAATTGGCTGGGCCGCGCTATGAATTCTGGGATATGGTGGGCCACGTAGGATACATCAGACCCATCCTACAAATTCGGGGAAATGTAGGCCGCATTTGTGAGCCGCATGTGCGGTCTACAAATTGTGACAGCCTACGTCGCGTTGCTGTGACGTAATCGGCCCACAAATGTGGCCCACGTCAGCTGCGGCCCCTGAATTGGGACACAGCCCTAATGTTAAGAGTAAACAAAGTAAAGATAACGACAAGGCTCGGTGTTGGAGCAACTGTGGATGTGTGTCTGCAGGACATTTTCATATTTTTTGGGACTGTGCTAAGATTGCCCCTTACTGGCTAGGAGTGATAAAAGAACTGAATATCATGATGGGCTTGAAATTGGCCTGTGACTTCACTGTGTTTTATTTATGTTATTTGCCCCAAAGACTGATGAAATCGGACAAATATCTTCTATTAATACCATTGGCTGGTGCAAAGAAAGCCATAATTCGCAAATGGTTAAATGTGGATTCACCGTCACTTTTGGACCGGATAGGCATTGTCAAGGAAATTCACACGATAGAGAGACTCTTTCATTAAGGCTTACTGCCGATAAATGTGAGAAGTATTGGAAAAAATGGTAACTTTACCAATTTTGGTATCAAATGTACCATCACCTTTTCGTTTTTTTTGTTTGTTAAATGGCTGTACCTTTCTTTCAATGTGTCTCTACTAGCCTAGATGCTCTGGATACCTGTTAACGGTCTGAATGTTCTGTTACAAAAACATAAAACTACTAATAAAAATAAAGTGTTCACATCAAAGTGAAAATGTTCACATCGTCGGCACCAAATTACATTGCAGTAAATCAAATTGTTACCGAAACAACGAACAAGAAAATCTAAATAAAATCTTATGATTGTCCTAGAATGAAAGTCGAGTGATGACTACAGTAAATCGATGTCATCATCTGAAAAACATTAATTCTTCTCCAAGCATTTATGGCCATCCATCCTATAATTGTTATTCAAATTCTAAAGAGGAAAACAGTGGCTCATTAACAGAGCCACACAAATTAAAGCTTAATGATCTAATTCCATAAGTGTTCATGCCACACCGAGCCGTCGCAATCCTTCCCTTTTCTGCGATTCATCATAAATATGAATTATAATCACAAATGACTGTCAGGGGAAGTTTGCCAGTTCACTTGAATTTAATTAGTGTATTGATAACTTTCTGAGTTTCATGTTCTGTTTTAATACTATGTTGCAGATATTTTGTAGAATCAATCCAGTATCTCAAACTGAGAGTAAAGAATACCCAGCAAACCAATACTTTCGAATTTTGTCACATGGGAGGCAATTAAAATAATGCCAAGCAGCGTACTTTAGATGGGCAGACATGCATGCATACTAGCAACTTATGACTAGATGTGGTCTCTTTGACTCTACTAGCTATCAGAAACTGTGGCTGTTGATGAGAGCACAGCTGGATAAATATTCAGCTCAACTAAAAAACAGAGACACAGGCAAAGACATCGTTGCAATTCGCTGCACCCAAACCCCCTGCCCTGCCCCTCGCTGGACCACACACTCGTGTGCGAGCACACACACGCACGCACGCACCGAGGGAAATGAAAATATTTCAATCTGGAGAAATTATTACATAATATAGCCCGAACTAAAATGGAAGGGAAGTTGATTACAGCTACCCAAGGTCTTCATTTTGTCATAATATTTTATTGAACTTGAAGTGAAGATAAAGTGGAACAAAACCAATAAAAAGCTGCAGTTCTATTATAAGTGGCAGGAAAAAGGGAAAATGTCTTGTGAAAAAATGGAAGTTTGAACTATAAAGTATATAAGTCGACAATATATTAGTCAAAAACAACAATCCACTGGATTTGTGTCACGTTATACATGCTACATGTTATAGATGATTTACAGTAATTTCCGGACAAGCTTTGAACCCTGCGGTTTATTGTCCGGTGCGGCTTTTCTAAGAATTTTTCATGATTTTTGTGATATCGTAAGAGGATTTGTTTTGGTTTGTTTTGCTGTTGTACGGCACCATTTTGCCTGGCAGAAAGGCATGTGATCAGACACACAGTCACGGGGGAAAAGAGTGATATGTTGGTCACATGTCCGTCCACCAGCCAAAGTAGTGCCTTACAAATTAGCGCGAATAAGAGACTAGATTAGCAAGCTGGCTCTTGCTGGCCCTTGTAAATCCAGGGGAGAATGTGTAAGTCTCACGCTAGACCGTACCCATATCTGCAGCAGGTCTCCAAGGTGAACAGCCTCCGGCATGTTAGAACAAGGCAGCTAAGGGAAGTCGGCAAGTCAGATCCGTA
>VURO01049511.1:15982-33909 GCA_015108175.1 Pelvicachromis taeniatus | reverse complement strand
CCCACACAAACAACTACACAAACAACCTCCACAAACAACCTCCACAAACAACAACACAAACAACCTCCACTAACAACTACACAAACAACCCACACTAACAACTACACAAACAACCTCCACAAACAACCTCCACAAACAACCCACACTAACAACTACACTAACAACTACACAAACAACCTCCACAAACAACCTCCACAAACAACTACACAAACAACCCACACTAACAACTACACAAACAACCTCCACAAACAACCCACACAAACAACTACACAAACAACCTACACAAACAACTACACAAACAACCTCCACAAACAACTACACAAACAACCCACACTAACAACTACACAAACAACCTCCACAAACAACCCACACAAACAACTACACAAACAACCTCCACAAACAACAACACAAACAACAACACAAACAACCCACACAAACAACAACACAAACAACCTCCACAAACAACCCCCACAAACAACTACACAAACAACCCACACTAACAACTACACAAACAACCTCCACAAACAACCCACACAAACAACTACACAAACAACCCCCACAAACAACTACACAAACAACCTGTACAAACAACCCACACAAACAACTACACAAACAACTACACAAACAACCTGTACAAACAACTACACAAACAACCTCCACAAACAACCCACACAAACAACAACACAAACAACTTCACAAACAACTGCACAAACAACCCGTACAAACAACTACACAAACAGTTCTTGGTCTAGTTCTCAGATATTATTACTGAATTCAAACATCATCAATGTTATCTTCCATTGATCACGAGGTCATCTTGTCACTCAGTAAGTGCAACAAAAATATCATAATGTGACCTCTGTCCAACCTGCCTCTTCTTATATGTACATGATGTAGAGGTGACTTATTTACCAAGTTGAATCCTTAAAGAGACAGTTACATTTACAACATACAATGATAGAAATTGCCTGGCAGAGGACTTGGCCATGTAGTGTCAATATATTCTTCACATTATCAACACTAATATGAGCTAAACTAGCCGAAAAGATCTGCGAGAGTTTGTGGAAAAGCTGCATTCACAAAATGTTTGAAGTTAATGACTGGAAAAACAAAACATGCTTCAGTGACGATTAATGTATGGTAGTAAATTAAATAATTAACTGACTGCTTGGTACACTGCAAACATGTGGTTAGTGAACTTTATTTCCTGGAAAAAACAATTCATACATTCTGAGTTATTCCAGTTACTAAGATATTGGTTTCATGCTACTGAAGGCTGTATAATACTAATTTCCCCTGTGCTACAAGCCATGGTTAGAATGTGGAATGAGTCCAATGCTCTGATAAAAGGTCTAAATTAACTGAGATACTTGTATTTATTCATTCATTGCTATTGATTCAGGGCACGTATATGTAGCCAAGGTAAGGCTTTGTGCACGAGTCTCTCTTTAATAGAGATATCCACACACGCAATCATCAAGCAGGAAAGCGTAAATAACCTACAACAGTGTGCAGTCCGTGTCAAATGAGCTGCAAAGAAAGGAGATGTGGCAGTCATCTAGTCCTTGTGAACTATTATTAACTAATCCACATGCAACACACACTGAAATAAATTCCATTAATTACAGCTTTGCCCAGAGCCTGCAGAACCGACTGTGCTTAAACCAACAGAAGCACGCCTCTGACTGAGCCGCACGACGCTCAGCCCAATTAAAGGAAGCTCGTAAATAACATAAACAATACTTCACACTCTGCAGGCACTGTAGTAATCAGCCTAAAGACACCCGGGCGTAGAGGTAGCAGTACACACACACACACACACACACACACACACACACACACACACACACACACACACACACACACACACACACACACACACACACACACACACTAAGGTAGCATATACAGGTGTTTCACGTGATGCTGATAGAAGCACAAAAACATTCTCAGTTATCTTTGCTATTATCATAATTGTGACAATCACTGTAATGCATGCTCAGCCAATACTTGCTCGTGTTGGATCAGGTGATATGAGCCCATATCTGGAGTCAATCAAATATAATTTGATTTTCAATAAATTACAAAAAAGCAAAAAAAAAACATGATATTAAGAGTCTAGTTGTAAAATGTGATGCTAAATAACTAAATATGTATTTCACACTGCTCACTAATTGCACAGGCTAAATTTATTCTGCTGCCGGAATAGTTAATGAGTCGTCTGGGACTGCAGGTCTCTGGAGTCTGTGTACAGTGGCTACTTTTTTTCCCAGCTTTGTTCGACTTTTTCCCCAAATGCTATGCAAAGCTAATGCTTACTCACAGCCAAACCCAGACACATTGCATACTGAATCCTTGTACTCTCACAAGCTTCCCTGGATAAATTGGCTGAGGCTTATGCATACAGATTGCAGTTATTTTAATTGGCTGTTGTTTCCCAGTAAAATTATGAGGAATTTCTATGAACACAGGCAAGAGTTGCACACACACACACACACATTCACTGAAAGCAGCAAAGGCAACGTGCCTGTGGCCACATGGCTGAGTGTAGCTGTCAAATTACGAGTCCCAGAGGGGCCTCTGTGGCCCTGGGCCCTCTGCTCTCACATCAGTGGCACGTAAACACGATCACATCATTCACTCCTGACGCATTAGATACAGCCTAGCTTTTATGATTTTCCTTAGCTGCTTAATTCCCCTCGCTGCTTGTTTTAAATCAGTGCATGAGTGCGATTAAATTTTAATATACTGCCTCTGTGGTGACCTTGAGGCGGATTCTGCCCTTGTCAGCTTTAAAAGGGGAAATTAGCAAAAATGTATTGCTAATTATTGATATAGTGAGAGAGCCAGGCTTTGTTTTGGGACAGCACAAACTGAAGCTACATAAGACTCAGCCATATATTCATACCTGAATAAAATCTTCAATAGATTTTCAGGATTCAGTCCGCTGAAGTTCAGTTCTGCTACAACCAGTAGATGGATCATTAGCCTAAATGTCACCATGCCTTATTGTCACTGCTGCATCATTATTGGGTAATTGTTCCTCTCTCAGGTGCTTTAATAAAGTTCAATAAGCAAATGTTGAAGCCTCGGGAAAAACCAGTACACACCCAGATTTAGGCATGCAACAAAAATACAGGTAGAATCAAATTAATGTACCCCATAGTGCTAAATATGAGATGCTGTAATAACTATCCATTTTCTAGGGCATAAAAGGCTCATATCTGCTATTTTTGATTCCACTCAGCCAAATACTGAGCTTCTTAATAATCAATTAACAGCCGAGGTGTAGGTTAATGTTCTGGGAACTCAAATGAATGTACTGCAGAGGGTACCACCCCAGTCGCAAACCACTTTACTTCAAAAGTAACAATATCGTGCTGAATTTTCTGAGAGGCTCTGACAAAAATGCAACATTTTAGTCATTAAATATGTGAGTGTGCATGCATATCATATCTGTTTGCCAAGAAAGAAGATGTGTAACCTTTAGCACATCACTCTACGAGCACGCATGCCCTCTGAGACACACACATGCTGTCATTCTGGGCTGTTGCCTTTTGTGCTCACATGGGAATAGTTTATTGATCAGAGAGGAATCTCCCTAATTAGGCCTGAACTGGCAAGGAAAGAGAAAGGGTAAAGAGAGGGGGAAGGGGAAACAGTGAGGAAAAGAGGAAGACGAGAAAAAACAGAGAAGAAGAGAATGCAAAGAGGCACTTTGACTTGTTGTTCCACGATGGATCGGGACATGAGACAGAGCAGACGAGCAAACAACAAAGGGGATGTGCAGGGGATGGAAGCGACGGGAGGAGGGAGGAGGGAGAACGACAGCACAAAACACGAGAGGAAAGAGGAAGAGCACGACGCAGAGGGCAAACAAGTGAGACAGAAATACGATGGGCTGCGAAGTGTGGCTCTGAATTTACTACACAGGCTCTAACATGACCACATCCCAGAGTTCATTGCTCCACTTTTAGGAACAGGGAGGAAACAAAGGCTCCACTCACCCTCTGAGCATTTCAGTACTCCAGGGATTTAATTAAAAGATGCATTTAGGTTTCTCATAACACCCCCAGCTCCTTTTTGTTTTCCCCGTGCAACCAGTCATTTTACAAGAATGATTTCAGCAGATTTCAATGCATGCTGCTAGCATGAACACAATGCATGCTAACACCTCACTGTGAGTGCACGGCTTTTAAGATGCGTGCCTGCCATTTGTACAAGTCGGGAACAAAACTGCTTTTCAAGCCTCAATGAAAAACAATGGTGACCCACACAGAGCAGCGCTGCTGCAACTGAATGTTTTACACAGTAACTTCATTTTAATTTAATCAGTTCAAATGTATATTTATATAGCGTCACGTAAGACTCTACAATAATACAGAGAAAACCTCTTAGTCACATGGATATGGACAAATCTTTTGCTTTCACATCACTCTGGATCTATTTTTTTGTTTTTTTTGTTGTTCAAAGTTAGATTAAGTACAAATCACCTTGTAGTGTACCTATAGTGTTACACAACAATGTAAATACAGAGTGTAGGGCTTCTTTCTTTATGCTTGTGTCTGTTGATTTGGATTTCCAGCTTCATTTTTATATTCTTAATGAATTCTGCTAGGGTAGCTTTACATCATTCACATCTGAAAAACACTCTTTATTAGTCTTAAACTGGCTTTGGTCTAGCGCTCAGTATAATAGGTCAAGTGGTGCATGAGTGGTGCGCCTGTCTTTGGGACTTCCTTAAAGACCTTGTGGGCTCAAACTGAAACACCCAACAAAAATGGTTTCTATTCAGGATGTCTCTGTGTCCGATGCCAACACGCGTGACATTCTGCCTAAGAAATTCTCTTTTGATCGCATCAGGAGACTCAGTTCTGTCTGTCTTATTATAAAAACAGGCCACTATGTTTGCTCATTTCATTTTCTGCCACTGATCAAATTCACTTTCTCTCTGCTAATGGTTCAGCAGGGGGAAAAAAATCCAGATTACACAAGATCTAATGAAATAAATGTCAGACAAACGACACAAGACAACACAGGTGAAGCGCGTGTGTCTTTGTGTCTGAGCAGGTGATAGCTGAGTTCCAGGACGAGGCGTGTGTCACGCTTGTTGAGGAAGGCGGCACCGGTGCCAAGCTCGTCACGCAGCCCATTTTCATACAGTCAGTACACGCCAACTAAATCTAATAAAGCTCCACAAAACACTCTGCAGCAACATCAGAGAGCTGTCTCACAAAGCTCTTCCCCCCGCCACCCCCGCTCATGTCTCTCGAAAATTGCACGGGCGTAGTGCCTGAAATGGTTTGGAATGTTGAAGGCTGGTGCACTAAAAATGTGTTAATTACGTGGGAGTCAGAGCAAGCTTTCGAGTGTCATTGGTGTGGAAATGTGGAAAACTGAAGTGCTTGGAGCCACCAAAGGCCACAGATGTGATTATAAACTTAAAAAAAAGGGTCTCAATTTGTCACCTCGTCACATGTTCTGAGTTTTTCCTACTGTTTTGTCTTTAAATGGCTCAGCTGACTAAAATATAGCCAGTCTTCACTTAAAATGTGACAAGGTAGAACTGTGGACAGTAAATAGTGAGAAACTGACACTGAAAGGCATTGTTTGCTCACGTGCCTGATACAGCTCAAACTGCTCCGTGCTTTTCATGTTAGACACCTCGCTTTCATCTTTTGATCTCAATGATTTTTTCAATCAGTAACAACTTTCAAAGTCTAAGCTTGTGAGTCATTAAAAGTGATGGGTAACCCCCCCCCCCCCCCTCCTTTTGTAGGTCTGTTTCTTTTTTCCAAATATTGAATCACTTTGAGACGAGGGCGTCCTCATTTAAAGAGGCAGACTGGTGTTACGACACGTTTTTCTAATGTGGAATGCTCGTCTGACTCCTCACATCAAACCCCTGCTGTTTACAGCCAGTTTCATGTTGGTGGATGTTATTATTGCCTCGTGTCTACACCTCACATCTAGCTCTGATGTGCATTTGAAAGGCTGCTTTACACTGAAGTCAAATAAAACTAATTCACAATATTAAAATGAGAGGTTGCTGCTTGTCGTTGGTGGACTCTAATCAGTCTGTTTAAAATTCAACACACAGAAATTATGACTTAATTATTATTATTTTGTAACTGGAGAGCATAGTGCTATTGGAAAAGTAGTACAGAACACATTTCTTTTGTTGTCACCCCTGCTGGGGTTTTGGCATTTTTGGTACCCGTCTATTTGATGGTCAGCATGAGGCCTCAGAAATCAACAGATTTCAGTGAAATTAGGTGGAAAATGAAACCACAAGCTATTACAAACAAGTGATTAGTATTTGGTATGGCTTCAGAGCCAGGTGTAGATGGAGGGCTTGCTGCACCGGTGAAAGTGGGAGTGCCAAAAAAATGAAACAAAAAAACAGAATTAACATTGACATTCAAGTGGCAGCTTATGGAGTGAAGTCAAGGAGCTTTAAAGAGCATGAAAGCTGGCACAGGCGTAGATCAGGGTGGGCGGGTGGACAACAAAAAGGCAATAGTCTTTTGATCTGCCCCCCCTTCAATTCAATTCAATTCAATTCAATTCAATTCAATTCAATTCAATTCAATTCAATTTACACAGCGCCAAATCACAAAAACAGTCGCCTCAAGGGCCTTTATATTGTAAGGTAGACCCTACAGTCTTACAGAGAAAAACCCAATGAGCAAGCGCTTTGGCGACAGTGGGAAGGAAAAACTCCCTTTTAACAGCCTGGTTCTGGTAGAGCCAGGTTCAGGGAGGAGAAGCAATCTGCTGGAAGACTGGGTAAAAGACTGCTGTGGATTTCTTACTGACAGTCATGTTTTTTTCTTTTTATTGTCACGGTGACCCCTAACATTAGACTAATGGTTGGATCTCCTGTCCTCAACTTGTTTAGTGTCCTGAACTTAGACCAAAAACAGACTGACACAAGGTGGCTGAGCTCAAGGAACAGTCTTTTTAGGCAACAAAAGCATCTTTGTTGAGGTGGGAAAAATGATGCATGTAAATAAATATGGTCCTCAAATAATAAATAGTTGTCATTTAAATTGCTGTACGACAGTTTCTGTTAGACAAAGCTACACAGACACAACAGGACAATGCAGAAATGCATCTGTGTGTTTGATGCTATTAGAAAATCAGTTCATGAGCTCTGCTTCCAACTGTCCTCAAGGCTGAGACTCTGCATTCACCTGGAGAGCATCAGCTGTGTGCGAGCAGCTAAATGAAGCTGTGCATAGTGTAAACATGTATGTTGTAAAGTTTTATGTGACCTGCCACTGCAGATATAAAATAGCAATTTTGCTAATCTGCCAAGTTTGCATCTTAAATAATTAGTAATGGTGTTCATTAGGATTCGCTGTCCCTGCTAAATAAATGCCATAAAGAAAACACAAATCTTCATTGAACTGGAATAAAGTTTATACAAATATAAAATATCAATTAAAAATGCTTCTAAATGTTTTTTCTTTCTCTTTTTTTCTCCTAAATGACATGTTCGGTATTCTTTATAAGATTTAAATTGACAAAAGCAAAATCACCTAAAAAGAAAGAAAGTAAAAAAAAACAACACATTTACAATTTGAATGATCCCCTCGAAGCAGAATCAGCTCTCTGATGTATAAAACACTTTAGTTCTTTATATACATCCTTAATGTTTTCATACAGAAATGGCAAGCATATTGTAAGCAGCACTGTAAGGTATATAAGAAAGCAGGCGGATTGTTTCTGGATCAGATGTTTGTCACTTCCTTCATGATAAGTAATTGTTTCCTTGACTTTGATGATGGGGAAAACATGGTGTCACAGAAGAGGCGAGAGTTAGAGCAGGGCTGCTTCTTGGCTTTTGTCCTCGTCCTCCGAACTCTCTCTTCCTCCTCTGCTCTTTTTTCCTTCTGTGTTTAAAAACTGCTCTTTGTTTTTGTCTGTCGCAAATTGTTTTGAATAACTGCAAACTAAATGCAAGACAGAACAGGGTTTTTGTAAAAAGTATTGTTAGAAAAGGTTGTGCTGCATTTATCTAAGTGTGTCTAACAGTGTCAGTGCTTTAGTGTAAATATACTGTGTTGCTGTGTCTGAGCAGACAGAACTAGGGGGACCTCAAGAACTGACTTCTGTCCAGCCTTCATACATCATTGATTACTTATTGATATTGATTCACTCTGTCCTTCAGCACGGGGGAGACCGCTCACATAAAACACCCAAACACACACAGGATGCCCGCTCATCTCAGCCTGTGCATGGCAGCCATGTTGCAGGCACAAAGAAGCAAATCTTTCAAAAATCTAAAGCTCTGCGCTGTTTCCTTCTCTCTCTGTGAACATCCCTTTTCTCCCTCTCATTCCTGCCGGTAACAATGTGTACCAAAGTCTCGCAGCAGAGAGTCATGGCTTCCTTGGTTTCATTTGTGTGAGGGCAGCGTGGAAATCTCTTCAGTTTCAATTGCCTCAGTCAATGGGCTGTTTCCAACAATGCACAGCGAGCACATGACCTTGTAGAGCCACTGACCAAGACAGGAAGCATTAAAATGTCATTCTTATACGGCCTCTTCTTCACCTCTTGTGTCAGTCTCTGCTGAAGTGGGCTGGATTGTGACTGAGGCCTGCAGCAGACCTCAGGCTGCTGAAATCTGCTTTTTTCTGCTTTACTGTGTTCAGATGAATAACAACATTTATACACTCCCTGTAATTGTGTTTATGCGGTGTCTGTCTATATGTGCACAAAGCATCATGTTGACAAAATAAGTATGTGGAAAATGAACAGTCACAGTGATACCATTTGCTAAGAAACAACACATTATCATGTGGAAATCTTGTGTGTGTATATATGTATGTATGCTCTCATTTCATGTACCGTATGTAAGCAAATGCAACAAAGGTATAATACAAACCCTGCTGCCATATGTGAGTCCACGCAGTGATATTCACGAGGCTGCTGTTTGTGTCATTCAATTACCAGAAACAGGTTGTAATTGTATTTAATTGAAATTTAGCCAATAAAAACCCATAGCTCTGCCAAATTACTTGAAACACATATGTCCCTGGGGACTTGCTGGGGAAATGTACGGTAACACGCTACAGGCATGTCAAAGAAATGACCTTTGGGAAAAAATTCGATTTCGCAGCAAACCAGTTAGAAATTAACATATCCTGATGTAGCCAGCTAAATTTGATTTCATTGCTTTAATTGGATTGAACCTGCTTTGCTTTGCTATAAAACTAGAGTCTTGGATATGCACCACCTCCATAGCGCTTGGATAATATTAAGAAAATATGGGCTGGAAATATTGAAAGGAGCATTTTGACAAGTGTGGGGAAGCAACACTGGAATTTGCAATCTCTTTATTCCGAAATGAAGGACAGGTGGAAGATAGCAACAGCAAATTGAAATCTTCCTGTCATCTGACTCGTGTGCCTTTGTATCATATGCTTGATAAGGGTGCAGCTCTGACACAGCAATCACAGTCAAAATGTCAGAATGCATTTGTAGGTCGTGCCGTGAGGATTGGCAAATAATGTCAGGTGCTTTGTACTGTGGTTGAGCTTAAATGGCTGCATGATCTACAAATCAGTCACTACAATAATGAACACGCTGTTTTCACAAAGCTCAGAAAATTTACACAATGATTTAATTTTAAACCAAGTCTGTATAAACGCCGCATGCTGATGCTCCCAAACACGACTACATTCATACAGCTGGATGTATATTGCATTTGTAGTCTCACTGACTGTCGTTTAAGCCACTTTCACTCTTTCACAAGTTTTGTTCTTTGCACTATATGAGCTTTATTTATTTTATACGCTCAATAAATGCATCAGTTGCAGTGCATCTGTTGTCTATAGAGAAACAACTCACTCTCAGTTTTTGTATTATTGTTCCAATTAGCCGATGTGGAAAAAGAGCAACCACTGTCCATAAACAAGAAAAGTCTAGAAAGGCACATTCAGGAACACTAATCAATAGATTAAACAAAATGTACACGACTTCTTTAAACACGTGAGAAAGTGACGCAGGCTCTACAAAATGCCTGTCGTGCCACCTTGAGCATATAAGCTTTGATTGTTTTATTTTTTCTGCATGTTTTGCCAGAAAGACATAAAGCATCTGGAACAAGCTTTTAACATGAAATCCTCTTCCAAACTCCCCTAAGCAAAAATATTAGCATTTTCATTAGCATCTTGTTCCGCGTGCTCACACATGAACTACAGGCCTCACCGTGGAGCCTGAAGGACATCATTCTTCACTCGAAGGCCCAGCAGGTAGCTTTCGCTTCCCCTCGACCATAACTAAAAACCAGTGGTCAGCTGCCTCAGTGGTCAGCTGCTCTGAAATCATTATTATGTTAATAACTGCAAAATACTCTTTGGTAGCAGGAAGTGGGAATAGCCAGACAGCAGGACACGCTCCTTCATACCAAAAGGGAAAACAAAATGGGAGAAATATGATGGAGGTGGAAAAATAAATGTGCAGTGGGAGATGTGGGGTGGGCCCAGAGAGTGCCGCGCTTTTTAATTCCAGATGATTTCCTCCAAGTTTTACCCGAATCAGGCCAGAGAAGCACTGATGGAGATAGCAACCCCTACCCTCATTAGCCCTCTCCAGCTGCTTCACTGACATTTTGTACTTCATCCAAAGCCCCAGCGTCCCACCAAACTACCGTCGCTACCGGCACACTTCAACCACACGAACAGTAATTTAGTCCAATCTTAGACCCTTCTGAAGCTATAATGGAGGCCTCCTTCCAGCACAGACATCAATAAAATTGCTATGTGTGTCTCTGCGTGCAGACGTCACATTTGTTTTCTTTACTTTCATACCTCCCACATAGTCCCACCACCATCACCTCCACCGCAGCCCATACGGCTGCTGCGAACAAAGAGATGGTCTTCCATTAATGTAATTGGCCAATTTAGCTGCTGCTGCAGCAGCTGAGGGCGGCTTTATACAAGTGGCTTTTCATGAATAACAAATTAGCCGTTACCTGGTGACTGAAGGTCCAACAAGTGGGTCTGTCTTCAGTGGGAAAAAACACTTATCAGCAATATCATTTGAATAGAAATGTGCCGCTTAACTTTTCTAATATGTAGATATTGAGTAGTTAGGCATGTGTAGTCAAATAACATTTGTATTTCCCTTTTTATAGAATAAATAAGTGAAGGCTAAACACGTTACTTCTGTCTTCTGTCCTTGTGGAAGTTTATTTATCCCAAAAAATGCTCCAGACTTTCACCTATCATACTTCACGTGATCAGTGGAAACTCTTTGTTCTTGCTTCTTCTCTTTCTGTTTCACAATAGTTCCTAATTTGGGGGTCACTTAGAAACATCACCATTACATTTGTGTTTATTTAAAATGACAAAATTGAACATAGCAAAAATGACTTTTTATATAAGATCTATGCAGCCATACAGAGGCTTCACTCTTTGTTCCAGTGGCACTTTGTGCTACCTTTACACACATTTATAATATTAGAAAACCATTTTTCCAACTGTTCCCACCCAGAACAGCAGAAACTGTCTCCAACCAGAAGAAAAAGGACAGCGGCCGACCCCAGTGCACAGTACAACAAGAACACCAGTGTGTGTAGTTTAAGAAACAACTGGCTGTTTCATGAAATAGTCAAACTCTTCTCATATTCTTCTCAGTGTCAGCAGAGCCGTAAAGAAAAGGGCTCTGTCCAATAAAAGGAAAGAATTATGAAGGACAAAAGATGAGAGGCACTGGACAGGGGACAGAAACGTATTGAGCTTTAGGTGTTGAATGCAAAAAACCAAGAAAACATTGTGAGACCTGGAACCAGAGAAACAATGTTGGAGTCACATGTTAAGGGTTTGGGAGAGGGAAAAAGATAATCCAGGACTTCTGGTGGTAAAGTGGGAGTTTTGTACGAGATAAAAGAGATCTTGAACATGAAAGGTTACCACAACGTTCTGCAACAGTCCGCAACATCAATTCATTTTCTGCTTAGCTGCTGCCAATTTCTTCCAACAACAGGAAAATAATCCACAACAGAGCTTCAGTCGGTGTAGTCGGCCGGCATTCTGTGTCACCAGATCTCAACCCAACGGTCCTGTTGTGTCAACAGCTTGATGGTTTAAATCAGAATAGTTATCAAACCAGTCGTAACGTGATTCGTGGTTCAGGAGGGGGGAAGAGTGAAAATCTCCACTTATTTCCACAAACTCACAGCTATGATTTATAGTTAATGCTAAAGTGCACTGGCACTTGTACAGCGGTGCTCTACTCTAACTGAGCTCTTATTTATTACAAGCTTCATTCACCCAGTCACACACAAATTCATGCACTTTTTCCTACAGCTAACATATCTAACACTCACATGCACACACACTCCGGCGGACGCACCAGAGTACAGACCTTCTGATTGGTAGATGACCCGGTCTGCCTCCTCAACCCCAGCTGCCCCGAAAACCTGTAAATCTGTGTTTGGTGCAAACGGACGACCTTTTTTCTTTTTTCACTTTGCAGCTCATTTAACAAACAAACCATGACAAATGTGACATTTTTGCATTAACCCAAATGTTTCCGCCTGATCCAGATCCAGCATATCTGATATATGTCATCAGTACTAATAAATCTTAACAGCCAGTAAACAGAAGCTTCACTTGTTTGAACACATTTTATTGTGCTTCTCTCTGATGTGTGTTTACATTATGTGTGTGTGCAACATATGCTCGCACGACTGCAGGGCCCAGCCAATGAGCCGCCATCAAAAGAGAATGCCCTTTCCCGCCTTCCCTTTGGCCGCCATGTGCAAAAGGCAGTGACCCTTCAGGTTTCTTCAAACGAGCCACAATCACAGCATGCAGGGAGCAGGATGTCTGCATGGCTGTGGCACTGTGGTTTACTTCAATTCAATGCAGCTCTGATAAGCAACTTGTGCTATCAGGCAGGAAGATAAGAAAAATAGCACAACGTGACCTCTACCTGTCGTGATTCACACAAAATAATTACAGGACTATCCCGTCAGCGTGTTGAATGGTTGTGCTGTTAAAATGAATTTGTTCGCAGTGATATTTTTAACTCTGCTTCTCACTGCTGGCCTTCTTTATCACTTTCACATATCACACAGCACATCGATATTAAACAACTAATCCTCCGCTTTCAAATCTATTGACATGCTATCATTTTCTGATAAAAAAAAAAAGGCATTAACCTGAAGCATATTGGAGTGGAAGGAGTGTTCATGAACGCATGCAGAATCTACCTAGCGTGTGACTAGTCTTATTGGCTCTTGGTTTCCATTTTGCTCACTTCAATTCTAAGAAGAAGATTGCTTCTGTCTTTATGCTTTAATCTGTGAATATGTGTTGGTGTTGTTCTTCTGTTTTCTCCTTCATTCCTGCTTTGACATGCTCAAAATAATTTCAGTCACAATTTTTGACACCACCACACTCGTCCATTGATCGTTCTGCCTGTTTTCTTTGAGTCGGACAGTCCCCACTCTCAATCTTATACAGTCTTGGTAGCCTGTAGGCCTAATGCAGAGCTGTGCAGCCCATCGTCTACACCTTGTAGTTGTCTACTGTCACCAAAGGGCAATACATAAAATGAGTGAAGCAACTTGTATTCTCTTTCTTTTTTATCTTTGTGATATTATTAGTCCCTCGGCTCAGCCCCTGCTGCACAGACAGCTAATCATAATATACAAACTGACTGTTAAAAGAAACAAACACTATTCACTGAAGCAACAGCCAGTGTCTCTGATGTGCACCATTGACCTTTGATGCTCTTTCCTCTCCATGGTGAACTGTGCTGTCTACAAATTGCATCACTACTGTAAAACAATCTACATTGAGCTTTTTGGAGGACTGGATACAGAGTGTAACCTCTGTGTCAGTCCAATTCCCGGATTTCCTGAGCAAATGGAGACATTAGCTTCAGCTAACTCAGCTTCTACACCACCAATGTAAACACCTGAGTGGTCCCCTGCTATCCTTTTATTTGGTGCAATGCTGTTTCAATACACTTTTCCTGTATTGCTAGGTGGCAAAATTTCTAAAAATGATTGCATATCAGGCATCATTGTGAATGAAAATAAATTGCAACTGTCTTCTGTAAAACCATCTAGAAAGAGTTTTTATGTAGTTGACATATTATTATTATTATTATTAATAATAAATTATTTTATTTTATTTGGTTTGGGAAAAAAATCCCTGGTCGTGTATTAAAAAAGCTCTTTATAATGTTCTAATGCTAACCAGATGTTTAGCATAAATCTGGCATTTTAAACATCACATGCATTGCAATACTTGTAATTACTGTTCAATACTGACCAAATGATGATTCTGCTGTTTGTGCTTCATCCTTATTCACATGTTCTCTCTTTTTCCAGTGACTCCAGCGTCTAAAGTCAGTCACATTTATATATGGTCTTGCATGCCAGTCACAAGAAGTGGGAAACTGTGAGTCTCTTAAAGCGGAGCCAACGTCTGTGATCAGCTACTGGATAATCCATCAGGTCTCTACAAACGGGTGTCAGAGCTCATGCGAGTGTGCACTTTTTCCTGTGGGTCACTTCTGAAACTGATTTATTACTTCAGCAAACAGGGAGATGTAAGAGCTGAAGTCATCATGTTGCAAGTCACTACCCTCAAGTCCTGTAGAAAACATGTCTGTCTTAACGTGGTCACAGTTTAAGACATCCAGTCATTTAAAGCAGTTGCATGAAAATATTTTCTTTTTTTACTAAATATTGTATTTTCAATGGTTTTCCAACTGAAATGCTTAAAAAAAAATCTGGACAACGTTGCACATCCTTAGCTTAAATGGCAAGCAAAACTGCTTCGCTTGCAGAAACAGATGCATAAGCCTGCGGACACCAGAGAGCGGTTGGCATTGCTATTATTATGCAAATAATCTGTTTTTCAAGTCCACTTGGAGTGAACCTGAAGGAAGTACATGCAGTTAATGACTGTGATGTAGCGCCCTGCAGATGAGTTTGCACTGTCACAAAGATCATGGCAGCCCTCTGCTTAGACCCTTGTGTTCACCCTCTGACAACAAAACTGACATCACTTGGACCCAGCTGGACCCAGACACAAAACTGTGGTATTTTATACTGACTTGAGTCCAGTCACCAGCGTTGAACCAGCTTTTTAGAATGGGAGCTACGTGCAGGAGACATGCCACTCACGTGCTCTGGTTAATATCCTGGTGAATGGCTGAAGTGAATGTGTGAAAAAGTGGTTGTAGAACTGAGTTTACTTCTAGAGTAAGAGAGGTTACTTATTAGTTATGAGGTATTAGAAGAGTCCAGCCAGGGGTGGACATACAGTTCTTTACTGCGTTCAATTAAAGGCATCAGAGAAAATAAATCTTTAAATAAAGAAGAATATGTGACCCCAGCTAGTGACAGGGTGACTGTCCCTTTCTCACTGATAAGCTTTTATTATGAAGGCCTTTATTATCTGTGGCTCATACCATTTATAATCTCATAACTTTGTAAAAGGCCAACATGCTAATAGATTCACATTAATGAGCGCATATTTAATGTGCATATCACATTTGTTTCCACTGATGTTCAAAGTGCTGTGAGACACACCTCATTCAACTGTTCTGTGAGCTTCCCATCTAATCTCCCCGTGTCTCCAGAGCCTAATGACAGCGCCACTCTTTGCACAAACGTTGTCTGTTTTCTTTTTTTTGCCATCGTATTAACTAGATTTTTTTTAACATGGCCATAAATCGATGGCACCACAAAGTAAATGACCCCAAATCCCCATCCTCAGTGACCACTGCCAAAACTATGCACAATAAGTGAAAACAACAACAGCTATTCCCCCCCTGTCTGAGTTAATTACATCATTTCATTTGTGTCCAAGACACGTTCAACAAAACAATACTTGATTCATCAAATTAATTTGTCAAACTGGTTTGCAAACAATATATAGACAACTTGCATAGACAAACTCATTTATATCATATTGTGATGGTTTATAAACATTTTTGAAAAAGTCAAAGCGTGGTGCTGTATGGCTGTGGCTCATGGCCAGATGGGCCAACACATGGCGCAGGCATTGTCATTCAGATGTAGCGTGGGCTGCTTCACGTTTAATAAAGGACCGATGAATGAATTGAAACGCTTTAAAGGCCGCTGAGGAAATTAGTATCATCTGTTACTGTGTGATCTGGGAGCTGTTTGCTCAAGTTTATATCATGGCCAGTATTTTTTTTTACCATATATTGCATCATAGAGAAAGTCACATATCATTATACATTTACAAACGTGCCTCAAGATAACTGTGTTTGTATCTTAGTTTGTATTACCGAGTACAAATGGGAAATGTAATCCCTAGATATTTTTAGAAATGGAGGGCTTGTATTTTTGTGCAGCACAAAAGTGATGGTGAAGTGTTTGGGTCGATGGTAACTGTAGGAAGCAGAGAGCTATGATACCAGAGAAGAACACAGTCCCCTGTGTGATTTGGTTTACACCAGCATTCAAAAGTGTTTTTTCCTCCTTTGGTCAGATTGTCAGATTAGCTGATTAGAGTCATAATTTGTTGTCTTTACCTGAGTGAGAGGGATGCTGGGGACACACGCTGATATCATGTGGTGTCATGTGACCGTGTTATACTTTTTAAAATTTTAACAAACTCACAAGAAGAATATCTCTCTCTTTACCTGCTTTTAGCTGCTTTCTGCTCCATATAGTTGGTCTTACTGGTTTCTAAGTGTGTCTGTGTCTGTGCGCTGCTGCTTCCCCTTAGAAAACAGCTGCTGCCAAAAACAATGTTGTGACTGCAATGACACTGAAGAGCAAAATGTGAGCTGAGCAGCTAAGCAATGTTAAATGGACTGTAGAGCTTAAAAAAATAATTCTAGTGGTTTCAAAGTGTTGTTCTTTAACCGCCTTCTCACAGTGACAACACAGATGTCCTGAAACGGGCTGATCTGTAGTTGGGAAAAACGAAAAGTTTATTGTCAATGAAAAATTTGGCACATGGAAAAGCTGGTCTGGAACTGCAAACCCGCGGATCAGAGGACAAATCATGACAGCAGCTCAGTCAGCTAACAGCATCAGTGGGCCAAGGTGAGCTTCAGATTTATAGTTCAATCCTTTCAGATTCATCTAACTCTTACATCACATTGTTTTACCTTTTTAATCTGATTGATTAGCCTAAAAATGTGCTTTGTGGTTGGCCTGACCTTTAATGAAATAAAATAAATCTTTTCCTTTACAGTGTTTTCTTTAGAAATAAACATATTTTGAAATACATGTATTCCTGTATACCTCTGTATATTCCTGTGTGGCTCTAATTTGAGCATGTAATGCCTCCCGTCCACTGAAGCCCTGTTTCTGTGGTAAACACTGCTGTAACACTGCCCACACTGTAGGTGCATGACGGAGAGGAAGCCACGCTGTTGTTGGCGCACATTCTTTTATGCCATTCCTGGTTGAGAATGGAACCACGGCTCTGTGAGAGCATGAGGGAGACGGCAACGTGCCTGACTATCATTTCCACTGAATCTGAATTAAACTGCCCACTAGCTCTATGCACACACACACACACACACAACACGCTGGAACCATTATCCTCGTGCTCTCCCACTGAACTTGGTTTACGGTCAAAAAAACAAACAAAAAAAAAAACAACTGGCGAAGCAGACAGCAGTCGGTCCAAACCAAAGAGCCGTGTCCACAGTAGTGGAGAAATCATCCAATGTGAAGCTGGAGCTTAAAATGTAACTTTTTTTTTCCTTCTAATTTTACTTTCACACTATCAGTTTGGGTACCTGAGGATCCCAGAAGAAAAACATTGTGACAGATATTAGCATAACGTGCAAATTTACAGGTAGTTTGCATATATATGTAGTTTACGTTTGGTCAGTATATACGGAAGCCGAGAACGGCCGTATCCGTTAATAATATTTTTATCTCGTTATCACGAGAAAACGGTTTT
>VURO01049511.1:0-15553 GCA_015108175.1 Pelvicachromis taeniatus | reverse complement strand
AGAGATGTAAAAAAAAAACCAACAAAAGCTAATCAAATGCAACAGGAAGTTGCAAATTTTACCTTCACAGTAAAATTTTATTTTACTGTGTTTATGAAATATAGACTCATCGTTATAGACGGCTGACATTAGAAAACATTGGTTTACGTTGCCTTCGCATATTAATTATCTTTCAGTTTAATAGGTTAGCTGTGTTTCTTTGGAGTGCAGTGAGTATAGTTATGGGTCAGGTGGGGGAACCCTAAGATCAGTTGTACTAGCTCAGCGTGGGGAAAAGAATATGTACTGTGTGTACTGTGAGCTTCTTGGTGTACATGTTGTGATCAGCTGACTCGTGCTGCTACTGATGCTCTGAGGTTTTCTGCTCTTGGTGGATTCACATAACCCAATATTTCACACGTAGTCATGGCAGATTTTCATGAAAACATCCGTTTTATCTACGCTGACAGTATACTGTACTGTCTTTATCCTGGACAGCAGAAAGTTAATATAAACGTGGAACTCAGTGATCTAAGCATCATCAGCTGAACTTCATCTCTGCTACACTTTATGTGACCTCACATTGACCGTGAACACCACAGCCTCTGTGCACCCGTCCAACACAGTGCTTTGCTGTAAAAGAAAGCTAACCTAGTCATCCTGCACTAGTATTGTCATGGAACCGCTGAATAAAATCTAAAAACTGAGCAGAAGGCCGAGCTCTTGGCCTTCTGCTCAGTTTTGTTGTATACTTTATAACAACATCCACCAGATTCTGTGTTTTTCCTTTTCACTGACGGAGTATCTCTACCCAAAGTATACTCAGTTACTTTACTTTAGGTCCCATGGCAAATATTAAGTGAACAAATAGCTCAGCTTATTAATACTATGTAGGAGGGGATGAGTGCTTTTGAATAGAGCTCCCTGACACCAAAATCATTTGTAGTTTTAAAAAACACTAATCAAAACCCAAATAGAAAACTATCATGCCACGTCATTAGGTATAAACCGACTGAGTTATAAAATGAGATATGAAATGTACTGATGAGACATGACACCTGTAAGATGTGACAAAACCAAACCTCCTGGATCTGCATGGAAATTGTATATGAAGACTAAATGTGGCTTTAACTGTTCATTCATTATCTGACTCACGTGCGTTGTGTCTGCAGGTTGTGGCTATATGCAAAGCAGCTTTGGATACGATATAAAAATCTTTTCTTGAAAAGCCTCAGCAGTTCAAACTAGGTCTATGCAGACAGATGGCATATGATATATGTCTCATTATTGCAGTTTCCAAAAACAAGAGAGGTTTTACTTTTATGTAGAGTGTTGATGCTTTTGTCAAGACCAGCAGGAGTTGAAACATCTCTAAAATACCAAAAAGTATCCTAAATCAGGAATGTGCTTGACAGGCCTCGTGGAGGGAAGTTTTATGGTCAGATGAGGCAATTTGGCTGCAATGACAAGATGCATGTTTGGAGTGAAGCTTTCAAACCTAAGAGCACTGAGCCAACTGCAAAGAATGCTTTTGGAAGCATTATGCTTCAGGGCTGTTTTGCCTTTAGTGGTACTGAAACTTTGCACAAAGTTAATGGAATAATGAAGAAAAGGACTGCCTCCAAACTCTTCAACTTCACCTCTAGCTGGATGATTAAAACTTACACACAGTTGGGTTTTACTCCAGGGCAATGATGCCAAATACGCTTCAGAACTGGTTTTGGAATAGATAAATCAGGCTAACATAAAGGATCCAGGACTTCAAGCCTATGGAACAATTGCGGTCTATGACTATTTATATATCCATCCAGAATTATGCCACAATCTTGTTTACTGCTGCTAAAAACATATCTTCCAGGTGCAACTTGCTGAGGGACATCTAACCAAATATTGGTGGAGGTGAATGTGTGTATGTGAGCCTATATTTTGACCGTGTTGATTGGGGGGGGGGAATCACTAGCCCTTATTTGTAAAATGTTTAAAAAACAATGATGCTGTCTTTGCATAAAACAGGTACATAATTGCATCTGGACATACTATAAGGAAGAGCTGTAACAACACAGAGATCTATTAACAGTGATATGTTAAACCAAGGTCCATGCCCATGAGTAGTCTTGTAGACTTTGAAGGAGAAATTGGATTTCTGCAGTCACAAATCCTGCTGTATATTGTAGCTTGGGTGTAAATCCAGGGGATGAGTGTTCTCCCTGACCTCAGCAACAATGCTACCCTACAATCACTCTCCTGTGAATGAGGCCAACACAATCCCATCTTTTTTCATTTCTGGCTCACTCTCCTTCTCCTTCTTTACAAGACCAAGTCTTGCATTTGGGTGCTCACAGAAAAGCTCTGTCAACACTACCTGGGGCTGAGTATTTCCAAAGGTACTATCAAGGTGGGGGGAAGAGGGATAAAATATTGGGGACAAGAGAGGCAAAGATAATATCTGGGAATAGAGGATGGATACAAGGTGGAACGGTCCAGTGTGAGCCTGTTTTAATTCCCTGCATTAATTACAGTTGTTTTGTCAAAGCTGCTTGCATCTCAGAGATACACACAAGGTGTCCTTTCAATTCAATTCAATTCAATTTTATTTATACAGCGCCAAATCACAACAACAGTCGCCTCAAGGCGCTTTACAGTGTAAGGAAGACCCTACAATAATACATAGAGTGAAAAACCCAACAATCATATGACCCCCTATGAGCAAGCACTTTGGCGACAGTGGGAAGGAAAAACTCCCTTTTAACAGGAAGAAACCTCCGGCAGAACCAGGCTCAGGGAGGGGCGGGGCCATCTGCTGCGACCGGTTGGGGTGAAAGAAGGAAGACAGGATAGAGACATGCTGTGGAAGAGAGACAAGGCTCTTTGGCATCAGAGCCTTGATGGCCTGGCCACAGTGAAAGCAATACCAGTCCCATTGTCAACTTGTCATGCATGGATGCTTGTTGGGAATGGGCGTATTTGAACCAGATCACATGTCTTAAAGTTAGAAAACGGATGACCTTAAAAACCAGAGGTGTGAAACATACAAGCAGACAGGATGACTTTGCAGAGATGAAAAAAGTAAACAGCAGAAAATTGAATTTATGCAGGACAAGGGTGGGTCACTGGACTTCAGTGTCTTCAGGATGTTCTTGTCTTTCTTTACACTAATAATGAAACAAAGTGGTTTTACTGAGTCTGAGACACCCACCCCCACTTGACCTCTGACACAGTTTTGTAAATTATTATAACTATGTTAATAAATATACAATACACCATAAAACTAGTACACCATGAAACTGTATACAGTAGGACAAGAACAGAAAGAAATGAGGTTGGTAGTAAAGAATATGAGGAAATGTGTTTTCTATCCAATCTCTGAGGGGAACAGAAAAACAAAACTTTGGTGAATATTGTCGGCGTCCAAAGCCTGCTTTCTCCTCTCTCCATGGTTGCTGATCGATATCAATGGCTTCTCAATTTTGCCGTGCAATGAGTTCTCAATAAAACCAGTGAACGGGCATTACACCCCCTCCCTCCTGTTACTGAATCCAATCCCTCAGACAGCTTCAGCCTTGTCCATAATGGATTCTCTGTTTCATAGGCTTTGGCTTGTGTTCCTGTGGTGCTCGGTTAATATTTCAGCCCACTGTCTGTCTTTCCAGCACAGCCCACTTTGTTATATTGATTTATTTGTACTTCCTTCTACATACCACCTCTGTGGTGGGAAGACGATCTATTATGGAATTTAATACCTTTCATAAAGCTCATTTTCTTCGTTTTTCTTCTCTTTTCCTAGAAAATGATGTGTGTGGGGAGTAGTGGGTGTATGCACACCAGCTAAACAAGAGTATATATAGTGAGAAAGTTGAAGTCATTTATTCATCCTTTGAAATCTAATTTTAACTAGCAAACAGGATGGGCCTTATAGGCTGTAGGTTACTGGGGTGAAGTGTCCTTTTTCTTATCATGTATAGTTTAGGGTTGCACCAGGAGGAGTTTGGACAAATAAACATCCGTTTCCTGCTTGATGAGGACAGGAAGTAGTCTTTCAAGACAATATAACTTTAGAAGGCTGCACAGTGCACAGATGTGGAGAAGGAAGCCTGATCTCAGGACATTTAGCTGCTATCCTTCCTGCATCCTGCATGCTAGATATGACACCCCTGTGTTTCTTAGGACACTGTTTTAGGATGGAAATTTAAAGTTGATATTCAGTGGAAACCAATAGTGTGAAATAAACACTCTCACTTCTCTGCAACATGACATAGACAAGTCCAAATAAAAGCAAGACGTGATTCTCTGGAGAAAAAGTGATGGTGGACAACCTTTGAATGACTGAGTTACAGAAAGAAGCTGTTATGGAGTTGCTTCTTCAATTTAACAACATATGAGAATATGTTATAAGTTGTATAGCTGCTTTTACAAAGCTTTTACTGCATAAAGCTAGAATAAATGGTCGAATTTGGTGAGTGAATCTAATCAACATCATCCCCTCAAATGTAATATCAAAAAAAGATGTAATGGTGTGATGGGGTCCATGGGATGCCATTATTTTCTTCTCTGTTATTTTCTAATTTTCTGTCACTGGAAGCAACACCAAACTGATCTGAAAGTCGTATGCATTAATCTGTGTATCAGATTTAATTGCTCACTATCCAAAGGTGCTTGAAAACCATTATGAAAGACCTCTGCCTCTAAGTAATGTTTTATGATACAGAATTATCTACCAAGTAAAGTACGTTTTAGAGTACTTTGTATCAAACAGACAGCCCCCTCTTTGCAGTTAGCGTGTGCATGTTAGGTGTTTTACTCAGTGGGTGTGTAATCGACGACACATTTTCCTTTAGTGTATAGATTTGACTCATTGTGTGGTGAGTCCATATTAGTAGAATTTACTCCACCACACAATACATACTGACAGAATCATGGTTTACATTTGACTATGGAGCTGCACGCCAAGCTGTCCACTGCAAATGTGATAAAAATTGTACCATTGACAGACTGTCAATTACTTGAATTGCAAAGCTAACGCTTTATGTTCCTACTTACAGTAAAAAAGTATTGTATGGCACAACTTTTTTACCAAGTCACAACCAACATTCTTCATGTAACTGATTAAAAAAGAGAAAGAAAAAAGAAGACTTTCATACAGAAACACATTTCCACAATCCCACTTCAAGTAACAAAGCAGGAGCAACAAAGGTATGGCACAAACTCTGAGAACACTCAGACATTACAATGGGGAAACAGTGAAAGGTGACCTAAAACCAGTCAGTGTGGATGGACGCCATTACTGTCAGTCAGCTGTCTTTCCTGCTGCTTTCATGGTAAAATGAGGGCAGCACTAAGGCAGGCTATTAACACCCACATCATCACCTAAATAAATGACTTCATTATTTCACTGCTCATCTCATAATGAGCTCAGACTGGGACATTTTTTGGTAAATATATGAGCAAAATAACTACTGAGCGATAAAGCTGAGAGTGCAGCTAGCTGCTGCAATGTAAAGAGGGCAAGAGAGACAGAATGGACATCTTAATTCAAACACATTTATAGTAGACAGAAAATCGTGGTGTCTGTGAACTGTTGTTGTTGAGTGCATCTTTCCTGTCTCTTGATCTTGTCACACACAATAACAGCCTTAGTCAGCGTAATAAAGATGGAGACAGCTATGGGCACACAATATTTAGAAGACATTCAAAATATTGTGTGCCAACAGCAAAGAAAAACATCAATGTGGGCATACGAAATACAGAGACGAAGACATGTCTTCAGGCGTTCAGGGCTGAACGCCTGAATGTCAGGGATTTGGTACCTTGTATAACTTAAGAACTTCCTGGTTGTAACAGTATATATGGTATGATACCAAAAGCCTATTGTATTCAATAAAAACGTTAAGAATGGATTAGTCTTTGTTTCCAACTGTGCAGGCTGCATATACAGCCTGAATCATCAGGGCACACTGAAAGGTCTGGGTTATGTCTGACAAGCTGGAGGTGTGCAGCCTGTCACCTTTATCTGCAGTATATCAAATTGATGTGATGTTGAAATGTGCAGAAAATGACTGTTGTTTTGAGTTCACTGACATGCACATTGCAGAATTCTGGAGTTTTGCATCATAGTTCATAATTCAGTAAATGTGAGGTACACAACTAGCCAGTACTGGTATACCGCCATACCAGTAGTTTACTGGGGTTTGACTGGGACTGAGTGCCATATTTCAGATGTTAACTTCCCATTCAGTCCTTTCAGAATCTACACCAAGCTGCATACACTAAATATTCTTTTGGTCCAGTAACATTTGAAATGACTTTGATTAGAAACAACTAACCGGGTCATAAATGACATATTGTTCCTGGTATACCTGACTTTTAAGATGTCCAAGCCTGTAGTTTTGTTCATTAGCAGTTCATCCTTTTCTTCTTCTTCTTTGGTGCAAACCCTATAAATTTGGGGTACCCCTTTGGCCTCTCCCCTTTTCTACAATTCCCCTGTAGGAGAAGAGCTGCAGTGGACAAGTTACTTACTTGGAGGTTTTTCTTTTTACCTTTCATTGTCAGACACAAAGCAGTTACATACACACCTATGGTGTCTGCAAGTGTCCGCAAGCTAGCATTATACAGCCTAAGCTCACAACAACCAATAACAAATCAAAAGACTGATTTAAATTAAAAGGTTCAATATTGCCAGTTTAAACATTTTTTTGAGTGAGGTCATTTTAGCAATAGTAAAATGAGAATGCAGTATTTAAAAGTACTTCAGTTTTCAGGCCCCTCTTCTATGGATTCAGCTCCCAGTTTGGATTCAGGAGACAGACACTATCTCTACTTTTTTATAGTTAGGGCTGGATCAGGTGACCCTGAATCCTCACTTAGTTGTGCTGTAATAGGTGTAGGCTGCTGGGGGACTCCCATGATGCACTGAGTGTTTCTTCTTCACTCACCATGTGTTAACAGACCTCTCTGCACTGAATCATACTTGTTATTAATCTCTGTCTCTCTTCCACAGCATGTCTTTATCCTGTCTTCCTTCTCTCACCCCAAAAGGTGGCAGCAGATGGCCCCGCCCCTCCCTGAGCCTGGTTCTGCCGGAGGTTTCTTCCTGTTAAAAGGGAGTTTTTCCTTCCCACTGTTGCCAGAGTGCTTGCTCATAGAGGGTCATATGATTATTGGGTTTTTTTGCTCTGTGTATTATTGTAGGGTCTACCTTGCAATGTAAAGCGCCTTGGGGTGACTGGTGTTGTGATTTGGTGACGTATAAATAAAACTGAATGGAGTTGAATAGAATTGGCTTTCTTAGGAGCAAAGAAAGACTGGTTGGTGAGTATTAAAAACATTACGATTATTAAATACTATTATTAATTAAAACATTATGAATGTTTGAGTTGGACCAATTTGGAGCAAAAGATTAATCATCTCACTCCATCATCGTCGTAAAAGCAACTAATCAGGGAGTGTCTCCATTGAGCAGCTCCAACAGTATTGACACTCTGAAGTTAGAGATCCAGTGTGGCCCATCACCTTACAGACACCTGTAATTTGGACAGTCTATTGAGTTCTACATGATCAATTCTGAAAAGGCATCTACTTTTTAAATGATGACATGAGAAATGAGTGGAACTATAAATCACTGAGTAAAAACTTCTATGATCACCTCTAAGGAATATCAGCAGTCTCAGTTCATCAAGTAACAGCAGAAGTTGTAACTGACTGGCTGGAATAATCCAGTCACCCAAAAGGAAATTCCAATTCCTGCAAGTACATCAGTGAAGTTACAGAGTTGACTGGCTAGATGATAAAGAGATTCACAGCTTGTATGTTGAATTCCCTCAAACAATGGTTGATGCTTGGACATGATAGCTGCAGGCTGTAAATTAGCTCATAATAGATTATTCCACTGCTCTTTGACTGGAAGTAATCAGATGACAGATTTCAGATTATAAATTAGCAAATAAGCATTTGTTATCAAAAGGACAGTAATTATACAGAATTGGGGTCTTTGCATTTTGCACTATTTTAAGGTTAAAAATAGAAAAGGGAGGAAGAAAACCCAATATAAATGCCAAATGTCTCTGTCACACGCACACAGACACAAAGGTTTGTGTTGCTCACTCAGACCTCATTCTCGCTGCACAGCAACCCTCAGAAGAGAATGCTTGTTTCTTTTATGCTTAATTTAATGTTTTCAGTTCAGTTTCCTGCCGACGCTCTGATGCATGCTGCACTGTGCTGCGATTTGTGCACGCTTTATTGATTATCTGACATTTTAAATACATCTCTTGAAGTTTCAAAGCCATCCTGAAATTAACAGCTGTCAAAGCTAACAAAGACACCATTATGTCCTGACACTGTCTTCTGTTAGCTCCTGCTCAGACACCAGGAGCTAATGTTGGAACTATAACCAGAGCGTCGTATTTCTACGAAAGCTTTGTTGTTCATTGAGAAAACAGAACGCTAGCAAGCGAGTTTTCTTCCCCAGACACGATAAATGAGAGCTGATATGCACACTGTGCTGAGCCACCAGGTGAACTGAAGAATAAGGATGAACGATAAATGTTAAACACCACCACGAGTGTGTCACATGGACGTTTGAAGATGTGTTTAAAACGGGCTTGTGCAAGAACAGGGTGGAATAAATCATAAAAGTAACTGCACCAATGTAAATGTGCATAAAAAGAAAGTAGACATTCTTTTAATGGATCATGATTATTTAATCATTCATGTGTATATGAGTGTATTATTGTAGCTAGAGATGATTTTACGTAGTTATATACTGCTGAGTGGCTTTATCTATAATAAGATAGCATCTACATTTATTAGTAGATTTCTGTTTCACTACGGTTGCCTTGAGTCACTGAAGCAAAATAAGAACTATTGAGTCGAAAGTACAACATCTGGATTAGAAAACATAGTGAAGTGGAAGTCTAAAGTATAACATATACACAGAAAACATAAAATGTCATAAATCTGCACTTCAGGAAACCCACATTTAAGCACTAACTCTAAACTTGAAAACAATGAACATTTTCATTTGATTTCTCTAATGGCTTTACTCACTTGGGAGCAGCAGAAGTTGCACACAGCCTGTCCATGGGACAGCAAGCATACATCATGCCCCACTGGCAGCAGCATATATCAGGACTATACTGCCCGGGCATCGATTGCCTCTCAGACAAAACTGTGATGGGAACTGTGTAAGGGGGAAAAATGAATTTCAGCTTTTGGCGTTGCGATACCCCCAAGTAGCCAAGCAGTGAGCAGGCAAATTCTTCCCCTTCTCCACCCATGTCTTTTTTAATCCATCAGTGGCTGCCTCCCTGCAAACACACAGGGACAGGCTCTTTTTTCTTTTTTTCCCTTTTGTTGCACTACATGACAATAAAGCTGAAGTCTGGCTCGAGCTTCATTACTTCAACCTGGAGAAAGGGTTGGTGTAAAGGATGGTGTAGCCACCGTCCCATTGTGATTATTTAGCTGTGTAAGAACACTGGAGTGGAATAGTTTCATATCCTGGTGAATTGACTTGGATATACATTTGGTCTGTTCTTCAAACGACAAATATTTTAATTAAAACAGAAGGAGAAAGAGGATGTGACTGAGAGATAAAAGGCATTTTGGTTTCAGTAGCTCTTTTCATATGCTAAGCAAAGGAGCCATTGTGATTTGGGAGGGTCATGTGTAGAATGCACACACTGATTCAAAGCAGTGGCTCAAAGAAGAGCACGGCTGTCAAAGTCTAAAGACTGTCAGAGACATTTACATTTTAAAACTCGAGAGCAGAAGTAAAGGGACACTAGGTCAAAAAAAAAAAAAAGGAAATGGAAAAAAATCAATTTGCTAAATGTGGAGCACGCATTCTCATAATGTTTGTGGATCTGCGCACATACCTCCACGCAATCAGAGAGGCGCTCGTGCTTAAACCCACACAGTCACACACGGATAGTGGATTTCAGATCAATGCTAGAAGAGAATCAATGCACAGTGGAGGTGGGAAGGCAAAACGCTCAGGGCAAAGATATATTTAGAAAGGTAAAAGACCTGCAAGTGGGACGACTGCAGAGGAAGGAGAAAGGGAAGAAAATGAGAGCGGGCGAGGAGAGGGCAGGGATTCTGTGGAGTTACAGGACACTCCTGGATCACATCCAATCTCCCAGAAGTGCTCACTGATACCAGATGCTGCTCACCTATAGCAAATTATCTTACGATATGCATCTCCCACGTTACAAAAGCAAGCCAAATGTGAAGAGCAATATTGTGCCATTCCTCTCATGTCTTCTATCTCCTGTTGCCAACGTGCTGAAGGGAGACGAAACTGTGAGAACATCTGTACAGAGACAGGACGTGTTTACAGGTGGAGATGTGACTGAGGCGGCATGAACAGTCACAGCACTCATGTTCTCCTCTGTTTCTCCGACTCTGTTGTCTAAATGAATTTGAGTCTTTGCTGACATGTGAACATGTGGTATGTTTACACCTTCCATCTTTGATGTTTTGCTTTCAGGTGCAGCAGCAACTCTACATCCTATTGTTGAGAAGTTACAACCTTCCAAAATGATATAGACTGTATTTTCTTTCAATTTAACAAACAGCTTGAACTCCAAACTTCATGGCATCCTTTTCAGGATACTGTGGCTAACCACATTTTCATTGCAGCCACTCTCTCAGAATGAATAAAAAGCTTTAAAAGTCTGTTAGAGTGACTAAAACATATTCAGAATAAAGTGGAAGAGTCACTCAAGGCTAAAAGGGACGAGTTCCTCCATTCAAGCTGCTGCTATTATGTCTTGTCCTTCACTTAATTTAAACGTTGCATAAAACATTAATAGTGCTGGTGCAGAGAGTGCATACATATGAATGTATATTTTCACATTTCCATAAGCAAAGAACAGTGGGCCCACCCACACAAACGCACATATCCATAATAGATGGAGAGGGGGCGTGTCAGCATGCCAGGGAGAGTGATGGATGTAGGTATGTCTGAGAGTGGAATGGGTTAAGAAGGGGGTATTTCAGATCAGTGACGCCCCCTCACCTGTCACAGCTATCCAACAAAACCCACCAAACATCAGACAAATTAAAGAAGAAATGATCTTCTAATATATGGGAGGAAGGCAGAGGTTTATAGTGACAGACAGGGCTCTTAAAATGGAAAAATGCTGACACGGATTCAAACCGCCCTTGTTTTTCTGTTAAACATACCGTGGTATGGAACTTCTAACGCCACTCAAAGGTCTCTAGCCCCACCTGGTGGTCAAAAGTGGGCTGTGTGCACTGTTTACGAAGACAAATTGGGCCACATTCTGTTGTGTTGCCTTTTATTCTTTTAAATAAGCTCACAGCTCATTCCTGACTGAAGAACACTTGCTTGTACAGTTAAACAAACACGTATTATTAACCCAAAACTACTTTCTATGAGCAGACGATGAGGATAACTGTTTTATTTATTCAACAAAGGGAGCCATTAACTACACATACAACTGTATCACTGCTAACACTGGACTGGATCTGACTCAAAGAATGCCCCATTCACTCTGTCACACATGCTCTTCTTGCTTCGTTCCATCTAGTATCAAACACACGGTTACATTCATACACGTGGGGTTCAGTCCCTTTCCCAAGGATATTTATGCATGCAGGAATCGAACCACCAACCTTCCAGTTAGTAGATGACCTACCTCCAAGTTACACTCACCCCATTTTAAACATATAATTATCCAGATAAAAATACATTTGTTCAGAAAAATGCTCCCCCTCAGTATTATGTGGATTATTGTTAGTGGTGACAAATCATCAGCTTAAATACAAAATAATCCCTGCCACCTAACAGTGACCATCACAACCACTGCCCTGAACCAATCCAACATAGTCCATTAATGAAAACTTCCACAATGTTAAATAATCGCAGGTCAGTCTGTCCAATATACTCACAACAGCTTTGACTAACACTAAAATACTGTCATTCAGTTCCAAGATGAAATAACCAGATAATTTTACAAACACATCAAGGACAGATCTGAGGTCTGATCACAAGAAAGAAAAAATTAAAATGAATAATAATGTTAGATGCAAAGCCCATTTGCTGATCCACTCACATCTTTCTTTCCTGGTATCACTTTCTCACATATTTGTCCATCTCTGAGCGTATCTCTTATTTATTACTTTCTGATGTACTGAGTTACTGGAATCTGCTGAAAAGAAGTGTGAAAAATGCTTCATGCCTGAACTCGCCTGTTATTGTTATACTTTGAACTTATCAGATTTATTTTAAGTGTCTGGAACACTTTTACAAATTATTGGAAATGCCATGGACCTTTCCCACTGCGCTAAAAACTGAGGGTACCATAAATGTAGAGGCCATCACAATCACTCAGGATACACTGTGTTAAATGGTCTGATCCAGGCTCACATCCCAGATGATTTTCTGCTGCTCTGATGAGACTGAACTTCACTTTATTCTCCTTAAAGGCTGTTTTGATAAAGGTATTTGTCATGGCTATATATATATATATATATATATATATATATATATATACACACACACACACACACAACACTGTATGTGTGTATTGTTGTGTTGCACTGCTGTGTGTATACACACACAGTCTGCTGTTTGCTGACATCTGGTGTTTAAAACTGGTATTACAGAGACAAAGCAGCCCAGCACATTAATATTCCCAAGGGAATTCCCAAAGGACCCGTTCCTTCTCTGCTCCTTCTGCATTCATGGATGAGTCCAGCAGCTGTTGCAGATTGAACGCTATGCATCCAGTGTCTCAGAGCTTTTCCTGCTGCTCTGATGAGACTGAACTTCACTTATCAAACCACTAGAGGGAACCACAGATGTACTTAATGTCTCCCAGTGACATGGCTGTGTTAATGTGCCAGTGTCATACACTAATTGTTCCTTTAGACCTTCTTTTTTAAATTTTGTCTCATCCCATGACACTGGAAGGCTGGACACAGACCTATCTCCAAAATCAAGTTTTGGAGTCGGGTGATTGACAGCGTGTCAGAGGCTACCATGAGCCACTGGAGGACACTCTTGTTCTTTTAACAAGGGCTTCTGTAGCGTGGCTGAATGTCATAGTTCAGCATGGCATCAGCTCATATAAAGTGACTAAACACCAAGAATGCTCTGTTTTCACCACAGAACAAAGTAATACTTGTTCTTGTGTTTTGTTCTGAGACCAAATAAATGGATGCAAAACGAGAAGCCCTTTCCTCCTTTCCTCTCTGCGCCCAGCTAGAGACTAAAAGCTCTGTGTCAAGTGTCTCTGATGTGTTGCTGCTGCTGTGAGAGAGAAATGGTTTCCACCTTTTGCTCTGAGTTTGACTTTAAACAACAAGTGTTTCACTCAAACACAGAGCTGTCCTCTTCCTGTCAGAGCTGGACTATATATTATATATTTGTTTATTTTACTGACTCAACTTTTTCAAATGCAAAGTCTGAAGGAACTGAAAACAGAAGGAGAAAAGAAAAGGATTATATAAGCAGCACCCAAAGCCTTATACTCAGTATGTCATCTTTTTTCATGCAACAGAAGTTTATCCAAGAAGGCTGATCTGTTCTTAGTGATAAAGTTACTGCAGGAAACTATCATCACTGACTATTTACTCTGTAATATTCAGATTTACTTATGAGAAAGTCAAAATATATATTTTTTTGCTGACATTTTAGGAATCAGTGCATTCACATTTTATATAAATTAAAAAAAAAAAAATCAGACTGACTGAAAATTCATGGCTAGGATTTGGAGCACAAACTGAGCACAATGAAACAGAACCTTACATCACATCATCAATTCACATGTGACAACATAATGAATAATCAACAAAAAATTTAAAAAAAATTAAATAAAATATGTATTAAAATAAAAGTCTTTTGCTGTGATATTTGTTGTTTTTAAATGTAACATTGTACTCATCCCACATTCATGGATCAAACACTTGTTTTCCTCTTTTGTGTTTTGCCCATTTTACTATTCTGTTTCATCTAAATGTTGAATTCATTATCCAAACACGTTGGCAGCCACACATGAACATTACTTTGTGGTGGTTTTCTCCCCTTCCCCCCTACTGGCTGCTTTTCTACAGCTTCAGTTGTTTTCAGGGGGATGAATCATTTTTCATTTATTGAAGGTAAATCCACCTTTATAATAACAGCACTGTTTGATATGCAGTGCAGTGGACAAGTCAAAGCCGAAACATCTGGGACAAAGGCCCAGCTAAGGTATACCTCTCTGTTGTTAGTCAGGTGACATCACACCGTATGACTCATATTATGCCCACTTTCCCGACTACAGTCGTCTTCCTAAAGCAGCTTATTTTCTTTGTGTGGAGGTGAACGCATCTGCAGGGCAAGATCAGCTGATGAGCCATCGGGGTATGACATCACCTCTGTCAAGCTTTCACAATATTACATCCTCACACTGATGAGGTCAGCCCAGCACAGCTGCTGGACATATTCTGCACTTCTCACCTGTTCATTTCAAGAGAAGATAATAAGGTCACGCTCTGTGCTGCCCCAAAGTGTCACAAATTAGCATTGCTTGCATATTTTAATCTTAGGCAATAGTTTTATAAGATTAAGTCTGCTGCTTATGCATTTTATTCTCTTTTCCTAACTCTCCAAAGAACGAAAGAAAGAAACTGCTTCTTGAATTTCACTGTTTTAGTCGCTGGTATTTTATATTTTCACAGTTAGTAGTAGTTTAGTGTTTTATTTTATTCCTTTTTTATATATTTTTTAAATGTCTTTTTTAAAACATTTTAAATTATGTTTATATATCAGCAGTGTGATGGACCAGCTGTGACCAGACTGGTAAGTCAGTGATACACCTCACACTATCAAGCCTCTTTTTTTTCTTTTTTTTTGTGCCTGCCACGTTTGGATCTTTAGCTAGCACAATTATTGTCTGAAGGCCAAAAAGATGCCCAACAGATTTATTTTACCAAATGCACCATCATGGCCTTCCTGTATTGATCCATTTGATTGACCTTTGTTATATTTATTTATTTACTTTATTTGGGTGGATGCTGTTGGGAAACAGCATCAACCTATTGAGATCCACAGATCCATGGAATTCTTTATTCTTTATTATCCTAACTAATTGCTCCGTTCTTCGTCACGCAACTTGGCTTACATTGCTCGTCCTATTGTCACCGTTCAACCTTTAAAACATCGTGCTATATCTGCTGACGGCCGCTATATCTTTTGGTAATTTTTACTGGGATACTTTTCGAGATAAAAACGTTTTTATGATCGTTTTTTCTCTATTCAAACCAATGGAATTTCGTCAAAGTGTCGCAATTCCGAGCGGCCTTGAATGCACCATCATAGACGCACGGACGTGGTGACGTAGCGCCGCACGGACGTGGTGACGTATCGCACGGACGTGGTGACGTAGGGGCGCTACTTCCTGGAAAAAACCGGCTAAAAAAACGGCTAAATGTCAGAAGTGCGTTCAGCACCCTTCAGATCTGCTGGAAGAGGGGAAACGGCTAAATGTGGAGACGTCCTGTGTTTCGAGAGGTAAGATAACATATCGATATATTCGTGAGCACACGGCCGCTATATTCTGCTAAC
>VURO01049509.1:5774-23008 GCA_015108175.1 Pelvicachromis taeniatus | reverse complement strand
ATTAAAATAATTTATTTTCAAAGTATAAAATTCAATTTCAATATACTAATTCAAATTCAGCTTTAAAAAGCATAATTTCAAGTTACAATTCAGATTCAATCTGAGCAATTCAAATTCAGTTTCTGATGGCACAAATTTCTGCCCATATTAGTGGTACTGACAAAAAAGTGGGGGCATCATTTCTATTTGTTTTTTTGTTGTTGTTGTTTTTCCAGAATTCAGGAAAAAAAAAATTTAATCTTCAGCTGGATTCGAAAGGAAGAGTTCTGGCTTTTTTCTTAGAATTCTGGAAAAACAAGCAAACAACAACAAACCCAAAACAAAAGACTCACACACTTTTTGTTTTCCAGTGGCCCTAAACCTCTTTCATAACAACCTAATCTTTGAAATCTTTGAAACTCTAAGATAAGAGGAGAAGCTACCAGACCCAGGTTCAGTGGTTCTCATAACTCACTTCAAATATTATTACTGTTAATCAGCTCCTGATTTGTTTCTCCAGGCTAACTAATAAGATATTCTTAAATAATCAAGTTAGTCACTGAAGGCTGACTGGAGCAGTAACAAACAGCAAGTGAAGGTGGCTGGAGTAAAGACTAGTGCCGTATGCTATAAATCAAATTCAACATACCGAGGGTATCATTACGTTATTTGGTTTCACTTACCTTGTCACTGGTGATAAGGATAATGGAGTCACAAAAAGCAAGTTATCAACTCACTAACTCACTAACAGGATGTTTCCATTTCACATGAAATGAGTGTATCACTTCCAACTCTTCCTAAAGTCAATAAAGAGTTCTTTTTACTGATGTGAGTTGTACAATCTTGGGGTTGATATTGTTACAGCATCACCTTGATCACAAACTACGCCACCATCGAACTAAAACATAACATAAAATTCAATGAGATGGTAAAATGGGTAAAATAGAGACATAAAATGATCTATATGACATATAAACCATACCTTGCTGGCTGACCCATGATTAGAGGCAGAAATGAGCACTTTACAGATACTAGGTTGAGGTTTTGTGTTTGGTTTGTCAGGTCACTTTCTCTTATGGCTTGGTATGATGTAATGGGATTACAATACAATATTTACCTCCATTGACAGGGATGTTACAAAGTAATTGAAATGTGGGATCCTTTTGTACTCTGGCTAGTACACCTGTTAGTTAACCAGTCTGGTAGTTTAGCAGCAAATCTTTGATTCTCAGTACCATCATTGAGGACATTCAGATTCTCATTATTAGTCATTGCATATTGACAGCTTTGTAAAAAATCCACAAGCTTTCTTAACTCTGCACTAGCATACACACTGTGACCTTTGGCCAGGTGTGTAACTTGTCTCTAAAGGCCTTAGCAATGACAAAGGGCTCTCCATAACATTTATTGAGCATTTTCCATGCTGGCCCATATGAATCTTCAGAGCCAATCAGAAAATAGTCATTTAAGGCTTCTTTAACACAACCACCAACATACTTTTGTAGAACAAATATCTTTTCGGCAGTGGGAATGCTCTTTCTCTCTATTAATCAGAACAGATGCTATCCAATGCTTAAACCTAAGTGAATGCCTAGCTAGTCTATTAGCTGACATAGCTTCTGTCAAAACCTTTACAACGCACCTGTGCTCTCGTGACTGACGTTTGTAGTTGTGAGTGTTGATTAGTAGCATTCTTGAACTCTGTTACCTGTAAGTTTGCAGGGTTTAGAGTGACTCTTTCTTGCTTCACTGAAAAGTTTTCCTTTTGCTGCCTTGAATCCTTTCAGATTTTCCAGTCTTTCAATTTCTCTTTTCAAGTCCTCAGATGACTTTCTCCATGCAGCACTTTGCTCTTGTTGTCTCTTTATCACAGCTGCTTTCTTCTTTTCTCTTTTAACTTGTACTTGCAAAGTTTCCTCCTACTCCTCTAGGAGGCATTGTGACATTGCAGCAGCATCTCAGTTATGCGTTTGTCTTCTTCAAGCATTTGCACTCTTTCCCTGTATTTCTCTTGTTCAGTCCTTATCTGAAGTAGCTTTAAATTCTGCTGCAGCTTCTTGTCTTTTGGTGGAGGAGCCATTAGAGATAACTCTATTGGCTTTAAACAGGCTATGAACTGAGAAACTCTAACAGAGCTAGAGAATGTAAATATAATTTCCCTTTTCTGTGAGCATGTGAGGCATTTCACTTCTACGCTGCTCTACTTGCATTCTTTGCTCTAAACAGGTTTACTCCACTTGTTATGTTGTGCACTTATTTCTTAATGCAAAATCTCCATTTAACTTGACTTGAGAAATAAATTGTGAACTTGATTGCATTAATTCCCCTCTTGCCAACTTGTGGTGCTGTTGTTGTCAGGCGTCGCACAGTTTTTTACTGTTTGTCCCTTCTTGTGTCACTTTTCCAAACATTTATGACTTCTGAACGTCTTTATGAAGACGCAACTGGTGAACCTGTGTGTCCATTAACATTTGCAGCAGCTTGGTCCTTGGTGCAATGACGCAATGTTGCCACCAGGGGGCCTGGAATCATGCAGGTCCGAGTTCAACTACCACTTCCACCTCTACTTAAAGTCAATAAAGAGTTCTTTTTACTGATGGCATCAAGTTGGCTCTAATGTGAGTTGTACAATCTTGAGGTTGCCATTAAGCTTGCTCATTCAACATTGGTGTGCATCTCACTCAGGTGCACCACGGGAACCAACATTCGGTACAATAGTTCCTACATGAGAATTTCCACAATAAATGTTCTAATGACATGTAAAATATGCGTGGTGCAAAACAAAATACATTAACTAAAAATATGGCAGTAAAAGGGTGGTCTTAGGAGCACCTAGGGTATGTGAAAGGGGCTTTTATGGGGCTAATTATGTTTATGGAAAGATATAACAGTTGTGGAAGAGAGCAAGAAATTAATAATAACTAATAATTAAATGTAAAGTGATGTATAAACACATAGTGAGTGGAAAACAAGGTAAGTGAAGATGCATTATGGGAAGGCCCCAGCACCCTAGAACTACTGCAGCATAACTAAAGGAGGATTAAAGTTCTGGGTTGGTTCTTTAACATTTTGAGAGAAGAGGCTTTCTCATAATGAATCTAATAACAGATTAAAATGCAGTGTTAATGTTGTCATTTTCAGTATCTACATGGATGTTAAAATCTCCCACAATAAATATTTTATCTGAGCGGAGCACTAAATCAGATTTTTTTTTAGAAGTCTGATAATTTGATAGAAACTCTGAGTAAGGACTAGGTGGTCAACAGATAACAAGAAATAAAATAGATTTTTTTGTTTGCCTGTTAGCAAGCAAGCAAGAAATTCATTTATATAGCGCTTTCAGACAACTACCAGCTGAAAACAAAGTGCTGTACAACATGACAAACAAAAACGATACATTAAATTAAATTTTTTAAAATTATTAAATAAAAAAAAAATATTAATTACAACAATAAATTCAGCACATTAAATTAAGAGAATAAAGCAGATTAAAGCAGTAAAATCAGGTTCAAACTGTGTCAAAAGCCAAGGAATAAAAATGGGTTTTAAGACGTATTTTAAAAATGAACAATGAAGGGGCCTCTCTAATGTGCACGCTATTCCAGAGGTTATGAGCAGCAATAAAGAAGGCCCTGTCCCCTCTGAGCTTTCTCTTGGACCTGAATACCTCCAAGAGCAGATTGTCACCTGACCTGAAAAACCTGGCGGGTGAGTAAGGATGAAGAAGCTCAGAGAGGTAAGGTGGTGCAAGACCATTCAGGCATTGAAAAACAAACATTAGAATTTTAAAATGAACTCAAAGATATACAGCAGGGGTGGCCAACTCAAATTCATAATGAAATTTGCACAGCGCCTAAAATGATAAAAACTGGACATGACAATGACCCTAATTTGAGTGTCTAATATGCAATCACTGTCCACCTTAAAACCCAAGTTAGTAACAACAAGTCTTAAATACTCTGCCAAGGGTCCAAAATCAATAGAAGAAGAATCACAAGGTCCGCTAGTATCATGGTCTGGTGAGTGCCGGTGTTTTTCCACTAGATCAAGGTAGCACAAAGGGAGGTTACCCAACTATCGGAGCTGCAGAAAGGTGCGACGAAGAAGGTGCCTAAGAAGTACAGCAAGCTGCCTATACCAAAGGCCTTGGAAACTGCCAAGCAAAGACTCACAGCCTTGGCAAGCCGCTTGGAGCTGTTCTCCACAGAATCAGCCACTGTACTCTCAGTGGCAGAGTAACAATATGAGAACAGCACCCCCCAAGACTAGAGTCTGAGGAATACTGGAAGAGAATATGGGAGAAGGACGCAACCCATAACGGCAATGCTCAGTGGCAAGTGGACCTGAGTGTAGTCCACAACAACCTCCCTGACCGAGCAGTTGCAAAAGACTGCAAGAGTAGGCTGACCAACCTGTGCACTGCCTGGATTGATTACAAGAAGGCCTATGACTCAGTGCCCCACACCTGGATCCTGGAATGCCTAGAACTGTATAAGATCAACAGGACCCTGAGAGCCTTCATCAGGAACTCAATGGGGATGTGGCGTACAACACTAGAGCCCAACTTCAAGCCCATAGCACAAGTCAGCATCAAGTGCGGGATCTACCAAGCAGATGCTCTGTCCCCACTGCTGTTCTGCATAGGCCTGAACCCCCTCAGTGAGATCATTGACAAGACTGGCTACCGATACCGACTACGCAATGGAGAAGTTGTCAGCCACCTCCTGTACATGGATGACATCAAGCTGTATGCCAAGAGTGAACGAGATATCGATTCACTAATCTACACCACCAGGATATACAGCAATGACATCGGAATGTCAATCAGACTGGAGAAGTGTAGTCAAATGGTAACAAAGAGAGGGAAGGTAGTCAGATCTGAGGGGATCGAACTACCAGAAGGCAACATTGCAGACAGCTACAAGTACTTGGGGATCCCACAGGCAAATGGGAACCATGAAGAGGCCGCTAGGAAAGCTGCAACCACCAAGTACATACAGAGGGTAAGGCAAGTCCTGAGGAGTCAACTGAATGGTAAGAACAAGATCTGGGCTATAAACACCTGTGATCAGGTACCCTGCTTGGATGATAAGCTGGCCAAAGGAGAAGATAGAAGCCACTGACATCAAGACCAGGAAGCTCCTGACCATGCATGGAGGGTTTCACCCCAAGTCCAGCACCCTGAAGTTGTATGCTAAGCGGAAGGAAGGAGGCCAGGGACTGGTGAGTGTCAGCACCACAGTCCAGGATGAGACATTGAACATCCATGAGTACTTCAGGAAGATTACAGTCAACTGAACGAGTGCTTAGTGAATACCTCAGGCAGCAGAAACCCATCGTGGAAGGATAAGCCCCTGCACGGTATGTACCACTGGCAGATAGAGGAAGTGGCTGACATCCAGAAATCCTACCAGTGGCTGGACAAAGCTGGACTGAAAGACAGTACAGAGGCACTAATCATGGCAGCACAGGGACAAGCTCTAAGTACAAGATCCATAGAGGCTAAGGTCTACCACACCAGGCAAGGTATTTCTGCTTGAGAAATACCAAGGGCTCAGAGAAGAGCACTAGGTGTGGAGACTCCCAAGATAGGAGAGTGGCTCCAGCAGATTCTATGAACAACATAGGAGATCTCTGTCCAGAAAAGCGCAGTCCTAGGAACAGCTAAGATACTGCGCAGGACCCTCAAGCTCCCAGGCCTCTGGTAGAGGACCCGAACTTGAAGGATAGACCACCCGCAGGGGCAAGCGGGGAATTTTACAGCAGTCTTGCTGTGCAAGTTTTGCAACTTACTACACTGTCCACAGTTGCGCAACCGGCAGCTGTTTAACAGTGCTATCTTTCCTATTTTTTGCCTATATTATTTTCATTTACCAACTCTTACCAAGTCTTGTCAAACCATAACACCTAAAGAAATAACTCATAAACAATACTACATTTGGCATAAGGATGGTTCACCTTTTTCACCAACTCTCGTCATTCAATGACCCAGCTCCAACTGAAGCTCAGTCAAGTTCTTAAATAGTACCCCTGTGATGAGCTCATCAACCCCAGATGAGTGTGATTAACAGCAGATGCAAGTGGCTCCAGAGTTGGAACTTCACCAAGGTCCTGATGCTGCACAAAGGTGAGAACATACACCCACACAATGGACTAGTTGGATCCGGTTTGAGCTGGGAGACATGGAAAGAGTTATGGATTCACATATTACAAGATACGTTCAGACGGACAGATAAATGGTTGATCATTGACAGGATCTCAAACAGACCAATGAAACAGGGGCAAGTTTCTTGGATTCAGTTTGTAATGGGATGTTTTTGGTAGAAAACCACACCTGCTGACCTGGTGGGTATGACGGGGTTGACCTCCAAAAACGGCGGCAACGACAAAGGCAATGCTGGACTGAGGGAACAGCGTGTTCTACTTCCACGTAGATTTTACCTTCTGACTGCTGGGATAGCATGGCCCTGACCCCCAAATCAGAGGCATCTACCTCTACAATGAATAGCTTGGAGAGGTCAGTCTGAACTAGGATGGGCGCAGAGGCAAAGAGCAGTTTCAATAAATCAAAGGCCTGCTGGGCTGAGGTGTACAACTGGAAGGGAAGTTTAGGAGAGGCCAGATGAGTTGAAAGAAAGGCAATACAACTAAAGTTACAGACAAAACGTTGGTAAAAATGTGCAAACCCTAGGAATCTTTGGAGCTATTTCCTGTTTAGCAGTTCCGGCAATTCCACCATGGCCTTAATCTTGACTGGATCTGCTTGCAACTGACCTTTCTCCATAATGAATCTGAGGAATGAGTTGGAAGGGACATGAAACTCACACTTCTCACTTTTTACATAGAGGCAATTTTCCAGTAAGTGCTGCATGGACGTGGCACCCATGTTCTGAAACAGACTCAGAAAATATGAGGATGTCATCAAGGTACACAAATACAAAGTGATTTATGAAATCTCTGAGAATGTAGTTCACCAGGACCTGGAACACAATAGGGGCTGTAAGACCAAACAGCATGACCAAATATTTGAAAGATTCAAGATTCAAGAAATTTATCGTCATATACACCGCAAAACATAAGCGGTTATGCAGATCAATGAAAGTCTTACTTTGCAGGTTCCGTTCACACAAGTAAAAAAAAACAACCAACCAAAACAAACCCCCGAACTAATTAAAATAAAGAGTAAATTTAACCCTGAGCATAGAAAACAGCATAGAGAAATAATAAATAAAGTGAAACAAGTGCTTTGTAGCACTTGTAGCTTATGTAGCTTACATGTGGGTGTACTTAGAATTTAAAGTGCAAGTAGTTGCAACACTGTCACAGTGGTAATATATACAGAGAATGCAATAATAAAATGTTTATATTGTCTGAAGTTGAATTATGTTGTATATAAATGTACAAAATTGCAAATTAAAATTACAGTTTGACAAATAGTCAGTGATTCAGTAGTCTGATGGCCTGTGGATAGAAACTGTTTTTTAGTCTGGCTGTCCTTGCTTTCACACTCCTTAGCGTCTGCCAGATGGCATGAGTGTGAACAGTGTGTGCTGTGGGTGGGTGCGGTCCTTGATGATGTTGTGTGCCCTTTTCCTGTAAATGTCCTGTAGTGGTGGGAAGGGTACTCCACAGATGAATTGTACCATTTTAATGACACGCTGGAGAGCCTTTCTGTCCTGAGTGGTGCTGTTCCTGTACCACAGTATGATGGAGTTTGTCAGGATACTCTCCTTAGAGAGTCCCTGTGCTCACTATCGTTGTACCTCAACTGAACTGTGGTCTATAAACAACATTCGAACATAGGTGTCCTTATTTTTGAGGTGTGAGAGGGCTGTGTGGATTGCTGCAATAACATTGTCTTTGGTAGAACAATTCTTCTGATATGCAAATTGCAGAGGGTCAAATGTGTCTGGGATGGCTTCTTTGATATAGGACATTACTATCCTCTCAAATGTTTTCTCAATCAAAACACTTGATTACAATTGAAGTGAGTGCGATAGTCATTTAAACAGGTTATCTTGTTTTTCTTGGGAAGGGGCACTATGGTAGTGGACTTGAAGCATGTGGGCATAGCTGACTGGGTGAGAGACAAATTGAAAATATCTGTAAACACCTCAGCCAGCTCTGAAGTGCAGACCCCCAAAGCATGGCTGGGGATGTCAGCTAACTTTTGTGATGTTCTGAGTTTTTGTTTTTTGGGGATGGTGGACTGCAACAGGAACGGATTAAAAATTGAACATTTTTGTGACACAGCTTTATTGCTAGAAGGAAAAAGGCAATACAAAATAATACAAAACTAAACTGGGAAATACTAATGGAAATACAGGTAGAGTCACACAACTATAAGGGAGGACGCGACAAAGGATTGAACAAGACACTGACCTAAATGCACAGAGGGGTACCAGGGAAATGAGAACACACGAGGAACACAGCCAACACGAATATAACGAGACAGGGGAAACTAGACTGAACAGAATGAACACAAAAACACAAGACCTTCACAATAAAACAGGAAACATGATGTGGGAGTGGCGGAGAGGCAGACAAGAGGGAGCAAGGGAACATGAGGGAGAGCACAGACATGACGGGCTGGGGAAACATGATGGAATAAAACACGAGGGGAAACAAGGCACAAGAACTCACACAACTAAATAAACACAGATACACAGAGGGAGACACAGGGGGTAAAGACACGAAGGGAACCTAATAATCAAAAGCTAAACAGAACAACCTAGGTACTATAAAATTACACAGTGGACCTAAAACATAAATATTTCTGAAAACGCTACATCCAGGTGAACAGAAAATTTTTTGGGGGAACACCAAATCACAAAAAATACAAGGGAACTCAAACTCTGGGTCAGAAGTCCCGGGACCATGACAGGAACACTAGGAAATACCTGAACACTTGCGCCATGGCAACCCACTGGAAGGTTAACAGACAACCTGACAATGAACAAATGGAAACTCACAGACTTGGGAACATGATTGACTGGGGAGGCAGAGAGGGAATATTGAACATGGAGAAGAAAAAAATAATAATTATAACATAAACAGGAAACAATTAAGAAAAACCAAACCCATGAATGACACTAAATCAAAGAATATTAACAAAACCCCAAAACACATGAACAATGGGTCATAGACCCAGTGCCATGACGCTCACCAAGTGACCTCAGGCAAGCATCAACTATGGTTGTGGGTAAATCTAAGTTAAAGACATAAGATAGTTAAGATATTAAGATATTTTTGTAAAGCTTGTCAAAGCGGCTGACCTCTGAAACTGTGGTTGGAGGAGAGGTTATTGTGGTGCTATTTAATGTAAATAGTGTGAATGTTTAATTTTTATCGTTAATTACTTGAGAGAGATTTGGGACATTGCTCTGCAGAATGGAAGATTTGCTGAGATACTGAATCTTACTTGTGTAAACCAAAAACAGACTTATCTTTTCCACTGAAATCAGAATTTTATATATAGCCATTTCTTTCATAATTTCTGAAAGCTAATTGGTCCATGTTGATGATTGACTGCAGTAGCAAATAATAGCCATTTTACTTTTAACTTTTTTAAGTCTCAGTTTCTCCAGTAGGATCTGAAAGGAGCATTATCAGAATGAGTTTATCTTGTGAAACATAGGTTATTTGAACTCTTTTTAAACACGCTGACTCATTTAATTTGTTCAGTCTCTTTCAATGTAAAGATGATGCTAATATCCAGACAAAGACTCCCCGGCTTTCAAAATCATTTAGGTCTGATTTTAACAGCTGTCTATCATTTCCTTGTCTGGAGTCATTTCACATGATAAAAGTTTTCCCTTTTCCTTGAGTGGACATGAGCAAAGTGAGCACTGTGAAATTTGATGACTGGCAGCCTCAGGTCTTGTATCTGGGTGATACTTTGGGCCACTATAAAAGTCTGTCCTTTCTCCTGCTGCAGAATAACACAGAGAAAAGAAGAGGTGGGACATGAAGGGGGGGGGATTTTAGTGGAAAAGCAGGGCCAGGGGGCCTAGCTTTTGAAATAAGACTGCTGCAGATGTCTGAGCAGAAGGATTAGGCTGCAGGCTTTGGCTACATTGTCCAGCTTCACTCGCCTTCAGTTGTGGCCCCTTGTATCTCCTAGAAGCCTCGGGGTGGTAAGCTGTTGGTCAGAGTGCCAGCTGGCCTCAATGTGTACCCCAACAACGGTCGAGCAAGTCCCTCCACTCCAACTCACTCATCCTCACTCTCTGTAAATCAACATAGAGGATGTAATGTCACTCAGATAACCACCTTGATGTTGCTGGTCAGAATGTGTGTCAGTAGGGCCATAATCTAGTGAGAACAATAGGACTACACTCTTTGAGATCCATCAGTTAATTTTTTCCCCCTTATCCAATTCAAGGTTGTTGGTGTCTGGCATGATACATATTATATATGTCACTTCATATTTTATTCACGTTATGCAGTCTCTCAATTAAATTTCTCCTCAGCTCATTCTCGCATGAACATCCATTTTTAGCATAATTCCTTTTAATCGAGGAATACCTTTCTTTCATTAAATCATACATTTTAAAAGTAAGCTCACTCACTATCCTTCCTCACACACAGCCTTCAAATTCATTTCTACACAGGTATCTCAGACAGAGGCCTATTTTTTTAGAATAATTTCATAGATTATATTTTCTTATCGGTCTCCTTGTGTTTCACCTTTTGTCTCCGTGTTTATCTGTGTCGTGTGTTTGTGTACTTTCTGTTTAATTTTGACAGTCTTTCATGTTTGGTAGACCAAAAGGTCTATGAAAGGCACCAGGGCCCAAACGGCAGTCCAAACAAAACACTCAGTCCAAAAACACAGCTCAGGGGGTCGGCCCGGAGGGCAACAGTGTCAGAGTCCAACACAAAGATCAGGTGGCCGAACGGACAGAAGGCCACGGCGGTGACAGAGCAGTTCAGGAGGCCAGCCGTGAGGAAGACGATGGTGACGGAGACCCTCGGGCGGCTTGGCTGGTGGTCGACGGCGTGGAAGACTGAGACCCTCGGACGAGGCAGGACCAGAACTGGGTGGTGGCGTGGCAGCCGTAGGACCAAGCGAGGCAGGACCAGATGGCGTGGCGACCTCTGGCGGAGAAGAAGCAGGACCAGATAGCGGCGTGGCAGTGCCGGGCAAGGCGACAACCCTTGGCTCAGGAATGGCTGTACCGGGCGTGGCGACGGAGAAGATCAGGAGGCCGGTCGCGTAGAAGACAGCGACAAGGAAGCAAACCAGGAGGCCGCCCGCACAGCCAGTGAAGGCAACCTCTGGCTTGGGCGGATCAGGACCAGCAGGACCAGACGAGGCAGTGGTGATCCCAGAGGGCGCTGCAGGCGGCGGTGAGGGCAGCGCCGGTGAGGGCGCTGCAGGCGGCGGTGAGTCAGCGAAGGCAGTTGGCAGCTGAAGAGGCTCCTCAAACCACTCAGCGAAGGCAGCTGGAGCGTTTCCAGGGACCACTCAGCGGAGACAGACGGAGGCTGAAGTGGCTCTTCGGGCCCCTCAGCAGAGATGACGGGAGCCTGAGCTACAGGTGACAACGGAGCGGCAGAACACAGAGCATCTATAAAGGCTAAGATCTGGGCTAGCGACTGGGGAGCTTCTTGAAGAGGTGCCGGGGATGGCGACATGGGTGAGCCTGAGCTGGCTAGCTGGCTGTGCGCAGGCAGGAAAAGGACCCCAGAGCAGACTTCACAGAGGCCAGAGTGAAAATCAAAAAACAGCTTCATTAGCTGATTGAACAAATACAAAAATAAACCACTGGGAAGCACACAGTGGAGGGTAGAGACGTTAACGATGCAACAGGGAAGCACAGAAAACAGAGCTTAAATAGACAGGACATAACGAGGGGAAACGAGAGGCAGGAGGTGAACACGGCTGGGAAACATCAGGGCTGACGAGCACAGGGAAGCAAAACTGAAAACACTGACATGAGACAAGACCTTCAAAATAAAACAGGAAACAAAAACACAGAGAAGACAGACACAGAGACACGGGCTTTACACAGGGACCTTACAGAGGGAACACAGGCAGGGGAGAGCAACACAGAGACAGAACACAAAATCACAACAGTCAAAAGCATGAGATATAATAAATCAAAACAGCACCCTAGAAAACAGAACAAACTAAGGAGCAGGAAAACCCAAAACACAGACAGCAATAAATACAGAACACACCGTGAAGGGAAAGATAAGGACAGGGTAACAGAATAGCACAAAAATAATACTAACAAAAAACTCAAAACGCAGGGTCAACGACCCAGGACCATGACATGTGTAGTGTTGTGTAGTTGCAGGTGGTGATCAGTTGACAGCTCAGAGTGTCTTCTCCAAGAAGACTGAGTACTCTGAACCATCGTTCGGCTCATAAGCGCAGACAACAGTCATGACCTGTTCCTCGACCCAAAGGCACAGGGAACAAGCCCTCATGTCCACTGATAAAATCCCCAAAGTACAGGCAGCAAGCCAACGGGATACCAGGATCCCCACCCAGCCTGCCGACTCTCACCAAGGGCAACTCCAGACAGAGACAGAGTCCAGCCCTTTTCCAGGAGGCTGGCTGCAGAGGCCGTGCGTTGAGGTGAGCCCGACTATATCTAGCCGGTACCTCTCAACCTCACGCAGTAATTCAGGCTCTTTCCCCACCAGAGAGGTGACATTCCTGTCGTAAACTGTGTGCGGCAGGCAGGCATGGAGGACCCAAATGCAGACTCCAGGATGCAAAAAGTAAACTCAAAACAGCTTTATTGCTGGACACAAGGAAAAATGAACTAAACTGAGAAAATAAACTAGGCAGTCAGGCAGGCAGAACACACAGCAAGGAATGAGGGAGATCGTGACACAGAACCGAAGGAGACGCTGACACATGGGGAGCACAGCTGACACGAATTAACATGAGGCCACACAGGAAGCAAACCAAACATGGAAACACAAGACTTTCACAATAAAACAGGAAACAGATGGAAATGACACAGGAGTGGAGGAAAGGCAGATGAGACGGAGTGGGGGAACACGAAGGAGCACGAGAGAGAGAGAGAGAGGTGACGATAGAGACCTGACAGACTGGAGAAACATAATGAAAAACGAGGAGGGAAACAAGACACAAGAACTCACACAACCTATACAGTGGAACTCCGGGTTACAAGCAGCTCTGTATACAAGTATTTCGATTTACGAGCCGCGATCAGAGCAAAATTTCTATTTTAGCCGAGCTCCGATACGTCACCGCTGTAATAATGTGAATTATTGTTTATAAGATGATTTGTTCCACAGTGGATTGTGTTGCTGCACGGATGTTTTAGAGTGTGACACGACTGGAACGTTAGGCTGTATGGTGTTGATGTACATGGCAGAGATTTAACCTGAGTCACCTGACTTATTAATAAACCTTACTACCCCGTTGGGTAGAAAATAGATATTCTGGAGTCTGTCGTGAATGAGACCAGAATATAACAACCGCTAGTTTCCCCTTCGCCTTTCTTACCCGGAAACTTCTACCCAGAGCCGTTTCAAGGCTTATCCCTTTATGATGACACTTGCTTGGCTCACGTCCATACGTACATACATACTGTTAAGAAAGTGCAATTTTAGTTTTGTTTGAAGTTTAAGAAAGTGTTGTTTTAGTTTTACCGTATGTATCGTGCCTCCTCCCTCCCTCCCTCCCTGGAACGGATTAAACCCGTAACCTCGTTTTTGGATAAACACAGACACACAGGGGGTAAAGACACAGGGGAAAATATTAAATAATCAGTGAACTAAACAGAAGAGCCTAGGCAATAGATGAATAAACTCAAGACAAACTTAACCATGATACCATAATACAAAATGACATGAAAATACAAGAACACAAAATACTGGGTCAAATGACCCAAGACAATGACAATTCCATGTCCCAATTGCTAGTCTCGTTAGCTAGGGATCGGTCCGCCAGGGCCTCTGCTCCTAGCTGCCACCTGACACACATTGCACCCGACCACTGGGCTGGGACAACATACCCCTGGGATCCCTGGGACACACAAAACTCCTCCACCACGAAAGGTAGCAATTCATGCTTTATGTGCTAGTGTATGGTCATCTTGAAACAGGAACAGTTCCCTCAAAGTTGGGAAAAAAATGTCCAAAAATATCTTGGTATGCTTTAGCATTACGATTTCCTTTCACTGGAAGTAGGGGCTGAGCTTAACTCCTGAAAAATAACCCCACACCATAATTCCCCTTCTGCCAAACTTTACAGCTGGCACAGTGCAGTCAGAGAAGTACCGTTATACATCAAATCCAGACTTATCCATCAAACTGTGAGATGCGTAGGCATCAATCGTCACTTCAGAGAAGACATCTTCACTGCCCATTCTTGAGGTAATCTGAAGGCCACATGAAGTCTGTAGTGACTGAATCTGCCAAAAGCTTGTTACCTCTGCCTCAGCATCCACTGACCCTGCTCTGGGATTTTACGTGGCCCAACAGTTGCTGTCATTCCCAGTTGCATCCACTTTGTTACAATACCAGTAAGAGTGGACTGTGGAATATTTAGTAATGAGGAAATTTTATGACTCTTGCACAGGTGGCATTCTAACATGGTACCATGCTGGAAGTCCCTTAGCTCCCAAAAGCTTTTTGTAGAAGCAGTCTGTATGCCTATATGCTTGATTTTTTAACAATTTTTATACACCATATTGCTAATATTTAAAATGTGGTAATATCATAAATAACAATGGCCTGGGAACGCCTTGATGTTCCCTCGGATGAGCTGGAGGAGGTGGCTGGGGAAAGGGAGGTCTGGGCTTCTCTGCATTTTTTGGTTGGATCTCTATTAAATCCAGAATCAAATTTAAAATCCTTCTCCTCACATACACATAACCATTATTTATAATTAATCACTGGCTCTCTTCCACAGTGTGTCTTTTGTCCTCCCCTCACCCTTAGTCAGTCATGACAGAGGGCTACCCCTCCCCGAGCCTGGTTCTGCCGAAGAATTCTTCCGGTTAAAATGGAGCATTTCCTTCTCACTGTTGCTAAGTGATTTCTGTATTATCGTAGGGCCTTTACCTTACAATATAAAGCGCCTTGAGTTGACTGTTGTTGTGTTTTGATGTTTTAAAGGTTCCTTTTTACTTAGCATGAGACTGAAAGGAAGTCTACTTCACTTCTGCACTGGTCTGATTTTTCAGACTGGTATTTTTTATACAGTCTAAATTTATATGATTTTGTTTTCGGTTTTTTTTAAGTCACTTCCTGGTCCTCACATTTCATCTTAATACATCACTGAAAGAAAAAGAGGGAAAGAGGGGAGGCACATATTCTCAGAGTGAATTGTGGACAAGAATGCCATTGAATTTGGGTGTTTTTTCATGCACCAGCCTCTTTTGTGTGCAGGCTAAGGAAGTCTATTGTGTGGGCAGACACTCTGGGAAAAAGGCGAGCTTGGAGCTGTTGTCTGCTGGTGCTTCTGCAGCGCTCAGGTCCTGAAAGGATCTGAATGAATCTTTGCCATTGGAAGCAGCCGGCCCATAACCAAGAGACAATACCACCAGAGAACTTTGAAGACCAGCAACAATTAAAAATGCTTCACTATATTAATTATGCATTCATGCTTTTGTCTTCATTCTTTTTATCCCCTTGGGAGACCAGAATAGGGGCGCTGTAAGGTTTAACATTCAACAGGTCTAAGTCTGAGAGAGCATACAGTGAAGAAATTACACATGCAAACTGTGCTTCAAATGCTTCAGTTGAAAATTCAGTGAGAAAGAAAAGTATTTTGTTGTATGTGAGTTTCAAGTGATTATACTATGATGTTTGCCTAATAAAATCAAGCTTCAATAAAGACACAACAAAACAGGAGTGAAAAGCAAAGATCAAGAAAGTTTGGTTCAGTTTCATTTTGCAGAGCATGTTGCTAGGAAACTCTGAGTTACAGCTTGGAGTTCCACTTTGGAGACTCTTTTTCTTTAGGGCCTTTCTACACTCTCCTTCTTGGTTGCCTGCAGAACACACATAAAGCAACTTTCTGAAAGCACTGAGGTGAAGTTCTACTGGCTGGCAGTCCTGTCAGGTGGCTCTCTTGTGCTCAAACATGCCAACACACAGCTCCATCTTCACCAGTGGGAAGTTTTATTTAGAAACAGCTTTGAAAAATCATTCTGTCATACTGAAGGACATGAAATAACAGTCACCCCCTGGTGGTCAAGATTTCTCTTTACTAGTGATTGTTAAGCAGCAACATTATTTATCAAGGAATCTATAATATAATCCTGATCCACAGAACTATCAGAGGTCAAGGTAATCTCCTGACTCTCCAGTCTCACTCCTGTGTGTGTCACAGCAGCAGAGCAAAAGAACAATGAAACACAAGACAGCAGTTCTAAATCATGAAAACATGTTCTTTCCATGATTTACAATTGTAGATGAATGTAGATCAAGATTAATTAAAAAAATCATTTGGTAGGTTTAATTTTTATTTTTATGACAAACATATTTTGTATTTACAAAATGTGACAAACACATGTGCACATGCAGATAACAGTCTATAAGAAAACTTGAGTTCAAGTCTTATGGGATCATGTTTGAGTTTGGCAGTTTTTGTGGCAAAACCAAAATAAGAAGTAAACAAAAATGAGACTAAACTGCCAGTGTCCCAAAGCAAGTCATTCACAACAAGCCATTTTGCCCAACTTTATTACATATCCAGTTCTGCTGCAAACCTGCAGAAATAAGTGAGAAATATTCAACACTCCCAATAACTGCTCAGAAAGTACTGTATTTTACCTTTAATGTTTCTTACTTACTTTTTTAGGCTTGTTTGTTTGTTTCTTGTTGTACCATTGCATTTCATTTAAACACAAAGAAAACACATAAATGTTCAAATTTAATTGTACCTTAGTATTTTACAGTTTGTGAAAAATAATGAAAACACCTGCCATAAAAAGAAGAAAACACAAATATTAAAAAAAATAAATCAGCCAAAAACATGGTTAAAACTAAAGATGCATATTGTTATTTACAAATAAACTGAAATGATATTTTATACCCAAATTTCAGCTGGCACACTGAGCTTCTCTGAGAAATATAACATTTTTCAAGCATAATATTAAATCACCGAAACAAAAATTTCTATTCAGAAATGCACGCAAATGACTGTAATTTGGCATCTTAATCAAAGAATTATCCAAAGGTTAGATATGTAAAAAAAAAAAAAAAAAAAAATTCTTCTTTTTTTTAAAAAAAAAAAATTAAATTTTAATATAAAAAAA
>VURO01049508.1:28857-41844 GCA_015108175.1 Pelvicachromis taeniatus | reverse complement strand
ACCCGTGACATACATCCCCCATACAATCGTCATTAAAACGACTACAGCTAACAGTGAAACACCTGCTCAGGAAACAAACTAAAGTGATATATAAAAAAAAAAAAAAAATCAAAACAAAACAAAATAAAAATAATAACTAAATTGAATATTCAAAGCTGTAATAATTCTGTTAGACACACAAAAACACGTGGAGTTACTTTTCCTGCCCCCGGTTCATCTTCAGAGTGGGACATCTTTAGAGAGTAGGCCCAGTGGCTCCATCTACAACTATTATTAAACCTGCTATTTTCCTCATGTCCTGCAGATGTCTCTGCTGACTGCTCCTCCACAGGAGGCTGACGCATCAGACAGGTGAACAACCCTCAGAAGCCCCAGACTGAAGCTTTGCTTCATGTCAGCAGCACAAAATCATCCCAGAGATTTTCTGATATGTGTTCACACAAAATGTGTTGTATGCTTGAACGATTCATTTAATTGGCTTAACAACAACAACAACAACTACAACAACAAAAATCCTCTGAAAATGGGGAGCTACAAGACCCCGGGTAGGTCGGGACTTTTGCGCAGTACTGTAGATTGATCGGGATCTGTTACCCCAACAGACACACAAATACTCAACAGTGCATCGGATGAATGTCCAGACGGTGGCGCCACAGGCATTCAAGCTTATATTAGTTTAGTCTTGTGAAAATATATATGCGACTTTCATCACCGCCTTTTAAACTTGCAAAGAGCGACGCAGTGTCGGAGAACAGTTAAAAGCGCGGATTGAAAAAAAAAATCCAAATCACTTATAGAGTATTTTAACTTTATTTCTCACTAATAACATATTTTTAAATCGAAGCTAGCCGCCCTCTACACGGTAAACACGCGCGCGCGCGCACACACACACTGGGTATTAGCGTGTAAACCCCTCCCATCCGCGGAAGATAGCGGATGACGGATGATGCACACTGTGCGCCCGGCTGAACACAGAGTGCGCACCAACATCCAGCCATCCATACATCCACACGCATGCTGTAGGATCCTGCTCTGTGCAAAGTGGAAATGGAGCTGAAATAGGCGCAGTTCTCTGGAATGCCTGCCGCACCTCCCGCTTTGGATTTCTGAACTTTATGCGCACAAACTGACGCAAGAGAGAAAATGTGGAGCTACACGAAGCTGCTGGCCTGTCTGCTGATTCTGTGCAAAAATGCGTCCTCACAGAGCAAGGTAAGAAAAGACCCCAAACACTTTACTTTGTGGGACTTTTCTGCGTGTTTTTCAAATCAAATTCTAACAGCGCTCATTCTGTGCACATGCGCACCTTTCGCCGTGTTCCATTTCACGGAGCCTCTCCGTCAGACAAATAAGTGGCTGTGCCAGTATTCCGAACACCTCCCTCGGGCCGGAGCTTTACATTTCCTGTCTAAGGTCGGCAGATGGTTCGGGTTCTGTGTCATTGTTTGTGACTCGAGCTAATCCTCCCAATGAGGGCTCTTGTGCGACAACAGTAACCATAGGTGCCTGTAATGACACCTCCAGTGCGCTCAGGACTGTGGCAGCAGAGTGTGGGAGAGATGGCACTCAGTGGGGTAACGGTAATATCTGGCTGCCGTGTTTGTACAGCTGCTGGACTACAGTAAGCCCTCACTCTCCCTCAGCTTAATCCAGCTACACACACACACACACACACACACACACACTGCCAGAAGATAAAACATATGTTCAGCATGCCTGTAGACCAGAGGCACTATTGTCTCTCTCTCTTTCTCTGTTTGTGTGTGTGAGAGAGAGAGACAGAGAGATAGAGCGACTGTCAACAATTGTCTGCTGCTGATTCTATCAGGGTGGCCCCTTTAGCAGCAGTGTAGGTCAGTGCAGAGTAAAACCCATTATTAGTACAAGTGGTACATGCATAGCAGCAGTTCAGGGTGTAACACTGCGAGTAGCAGTACTGGCTGCTGAGGGGTGATAACGTTGCCATCAGTGCTTTCAACTTTGTGTCACTTTGCACCATTTCAACACACAAAGCCAGCTACATAAACATGTTTTCCCCCAGCTGCCCACAGAACCTGTCTAACATTTGAACCTCTGAATCTTTAATGTTGACTTTAATGCCTGCAACGAGATGAGTGGAAACTCCAAAGCAGCACACTCACAGTACATATAGGTGGAATGAGCAGGTGTCCGCATACTTGTGGCAAAATGTATACATTTGGTAATAGCTGATACAGCCCACAATACTTGGTCAAGACAGTCAGTAACCAATGAGCAACTACTGGGGCTGAAAAACTGAGCCAATAAGGAAGAGCGCAAACCTGCTGCTCCTCTAATGGACCCGTGCAGTGATCACACAGGGACATTTCTCACTTTATACCAGCTGTATTGATAATCATTTTTTTAGTACAAAGGCTCAAAGTTCGACTTGATGTTACAGTGGAACAGGTCGCTGTGGTGCTGTGACATTACTCTGGCTTTTGAACTTCCTCCTTCCCCTCCTCCAAACCTGGACTTGTTGTGGCCATTGCCATGGTGCTTTGTAGCCAGAACTATGAATAGATTGCTAAGTTATCAGCTAACGCTAGAAAGCTGAATTAAAAAGATTCATTTACAGACTGTAAGAGTACCTCAGACATAATCAGATACCTACTAATAAGTGTTAAAATACACAACCCCCAAATAGCACTCAAAGGTGTGGTTAGTTAGCGGCACTACTTTCTTAACACAGGTGCGGTCAGTTCATTCCAATATCGAGCACAAAAAACAAGACATGCATTTTCAGCATTAATTATCGGTGCAATTAGCAGTAAATTTCCTGACGCAAGCATTAATAAATCAATTTGCATATTTAAATATAGATTTTGCACCTTAAGAATGGAACTCCTAGAAATATCTCTTCAACACGGACAGTTGCATATATAAAAGTTCCCACGTCTTACTCCTGTCGCTGGTTCTCTTTGTAAATACTGAACGTTTTTGTCTTTTGCTTTTTTTGTGTGTGCTTTATCTGACCAGCACATTGAACCAGAAACGGTCCGATTAGTGGATGACCTGCTCTACCACCTGAGCTGCAGCCGTCCCCAACTGCTCTACAGTTTAACATCAAAAGTAGTACTTGTCAGATTTTAATGACATTTACACAAACAAGACACTGTCAGTTTTACAGAAACTTATATGCCATTTATTTATAATTTTAGCTGCATAAATGTCAAGTCTCGTTCATCGTGCAGCAGCAATGTCATGGCTGACTCCTTGTTACTGTAGTCAGACTGGTGCCTTCAATAAGAGACAAAGCTTGCTCAGAAGGAGGGCAACAAGGGCACCAGAGGGTGGAGTGGGAACCGGCACAGGCACCTGCTTTTTATTTTGGTTGTACACAAACCTGAGGACAATCAGGACAAGGTCAGCTAGGGGGTAGGGAGGAATAACGAGCAGTGGGTGCTGAGTGTGCCTCAGCGAGACTGCCATTTCCACAGTGGCAGAGACGGGACCTGGTTAAATATTTATGGACTTGCAGGTGCTGCAGTTTGCCTTGTGGTCTTCAAACGTGCGTGAAATGACATTTCTGTCATGCTATGTTGTGCCAACACAACTTCATTTAATTGGAGGTGTCACATGGAGGTTGATGAAGAGTCAACATTATCAGTCTGCAGACAGTCAAGTCTCTGTTTGGGGTCAAAACAAAGCTGTGGGAAATGAGAGGCTCGTATGTCTGTCACACTGAGGCTGAAGAAAGCCTATTCTTCACATGACTGGCTCGTCCTCTGCAGCGCCGTACGTTATGACTCTTTGATTAAGATGTGATTTTGCTTGCTACACACGGTTCTCTTATAATTGCCCCTTTCTTAATGACACATTGTATAGTCTGAGTATGTATTATGTATGTTTAAGCTTTACACGGCTTAGACCCGTGTCACCCCGTATGCAGCTCAATTTCTAATTGAGAGGAATCACTAGAAAAATGTTTCTGATTGAGTTCACTGTGTACAATCTCAAGGCGCCGTGATCCATGATAAAAATAAAAGATGGCCACCGTGAATAGTAAAGTCTTGTTTATGAAGCCATTTTCACTATTCACACAGTGCACACGCGAGTGTTTGGAGAATCATTTGGCACTGGGCTTTTCACACCCAGGAGCTGCATATGCAGTGAGTCGTCTTGACACCCACAGCAGGAAGGAGATGGTTCCTTCACCTGGAGCAACAACTCCACTTTTAAACTGTGAAACTTTTAAGACTGTAGAAGTTGAACCTTCAACTCAATCACACTGAGCGCGTGAGGTCAGCAGTGCTGATGTTAAAGTCCTGCGACCTTGGTTGTTCTTTTCTTTCCCTGCGTTGTGTGAATGCAGGTTTCTTTAAAGTGTTTATAGAAGAGATGCAAAATATTCACAAATCCTACAAATGGTTGTAGTAGTTTAGTAGAGGAACGGCCCAATCCTGATCCAGTACCACTGATATCAGATCAGTACTGGTCTGTGTTTAATCATCTGCATCCCTTACTGTCGGGAACAGACTGGGAATCATTCTTATAAGTCAGGGGTCTCCAACTCCAGGCCTCGAGGGCCGGTGTCCTGCAGATTTTAGATGTGTCCTTGATCCACCACAGCTGATTTAAATGGTTAAACGACCTCCTCAACATGTCTTGAAGTTCTCCAGAGGCCTGGTAATGAACTCATCATTTGATTCAGGTGTGCTGACCCAGGGTGTTATCGAAAACCTGCAGGACACCGGCCCTCGAGGCCTGGAGTTGGAGACCCCTGTTATAAGTGTTAAGAAAACATTATTTAACTAACTTTATAAAAGAAAATGTAAGAAATAAACACAAATATTAAGAGAGATAATGAATGAAAACAGGCCCACAATAAATAAAAGGAAAAAATAAATAATTCATAATATATTTGCACATCAAAGCCGGAGTTATTAGGCTTCAAACGACTGGCATTTACAGTCACAGTGGTTTCTCCTGTTTCAGCTAAGGTGAAATAATATTTAATCACATTGACACTGATGTAAGTATATTAAAAGCTTACTAACAAGTTTTGCACCGCATCGTTATCCTGCCTTTTCAGTTAAGGTCTGTGAGAGCGATAACAAGTAGAAGTCCTCCATGGTCATGCTTGGATTGTTTCATTTGAGCACTTTAACAACAGTTTGCTGACAAGTAAAAAACGTTCACAAACGCACAAACAGAAGATGTTGATGTTGCAGCGTGAAATACCTGCAAACTGCTGTCCCTCTACTCTATGCTACATTACCTCTGCTGTTAGCTGCTGCTGTTGCTTTGCAGAATAAAGACACAACAACATAAAACTGAATTAGTTGTCCCCACCGTCATCCAGTCAAGCCATACTTGACCATATTTACTTTGAAGCCAGTGTTGTTGAAGAATTGTGTGGAAACGTGTTCACTGCCAAACCAAGCGCACATGTTACGAAACAGCTTTACTTCAATGTAAAAGTAAAGATAACTTTCACATTAATAGCACCGAAGCGTTGCATTTGTTTTTCACAGCTGAATCACTTTGTTGAATACATGCCTTTAAAATGGAGCACAGTATCTGTGTCACTGATGGAATTTGCAGCTTTTAATGGCTCCAATAAACATCTGGGGTGAGAAATCATCTGGAGAAAAGGCTTTGGCAACAGCAGTCATTCCACTCATGGTGGAAGTCACGAAACAGACACTAATAATTAGAGAAGTGTGTCTTTGTACTTGAAGTTATTATGATAGTGCCACAATGACAGATTGATTTGCATCTGTAGGATTTCAGCGGATTTGCACCCTTAAAAACATCGAAATAATTATGTGTAATCAAAAAAATGTCTACTTTTCTGAGCGACTGTGGCTAGAAGGAAACTCATGTCTTTCGGTAGAGACTGAAAGGTTCACATGCTATCCGGTCAGATCCAGCAGGAATGTAGACGTGTACCCCTAAAAGCTGCAAGTGCTTGATACACTTTGTGCTGAGCTAATTAACATCCACGTGCTAATGCTGGTAGTTTTGTCTGAACCAGCGACTTCAAGGTTCATCTCCAGACTGAAGGCTTCAATAAAAGTACCAAGTCACTCTTTGTATTGGCAGAATAAGACAGTGTGTCTTCAGTACTGCTAATTAGATTAGAAATCAGGCTGGAGTGGAACGCGGATCACGCTTTGGGTCTTGAGTCCCCTTGAAAGGAGGTGATGAGCATTTTAAAGTTCGTGCTATAAATCTGGGAGGGCTCGTTCACGGTGCCCTCTCGGGGCATTTGTGGGACAGTGGGTCCAAAGAAAGACAGAGTGCTGATGTTTGGGTTTGAGGGAGGATGAAAGATGCAGCTGAACATACTGTACCTGCCTTCATCGCTACACAGTTGTCCCAGTGATTAGCAGCTGGCAGATCTCTAAAAGGGGAGGATATCCCTGTTTATACGGGCACAGCTGCAGATACACCAGACCGGTGCTACCGAAACACTGACTTAAACTCTGTGGCTAATGAATGCGGCGGCCTTTTGTGTAGCACGTTGTGTGTTTTAAACAATCCTGAGCACAACTGGGGTTTTGCTTCATCACTGTCAGGGCACGTTAGCTGTTAACGGCTGCAGCGGTTGATCTAATAGAGCTCCTTGCAGTGTGCAGGCGCTCGTCCTCCCATCGTGCAGACATGAGTTCACATTTGAGCCGTGTTCTTTTTGACCTGAAACTTGACTGCACTTGATAGGTCAAGGCCGAAGACTCAGAGCTCAAAGCATGCGTTAAATGCGCTGTACTCTTAATTATTAGCACTGTTAATTGTGTTGGCTGTTCCCATGCTGATAGGTCAGCTTGGCGTGGGATGCTGGACGGTCAGTTAGGCATATAGGCACATCTGATTTGACAGAAGGAGGAAGCAGCCGCTCTGACTGGCAGAGGGATTCAGATTGTTCACAGAGAAGCCCACAAGATAATGACTTAGTCCTTGTTGACTTTAAACGAAGCACCAAAGTAAATCTTGCTGGAATTTCTCTTGACTTCTCCACCTTAAAGAAACCTAAGCTGATGTTGCTATGCAGCGGTTGGTGTTTGGCTGGGGCTGAACAATGCAGCTCAGCGGGGCCATAGGCAGAGCCCCCGCTAAAGAAGTTTAATCTGCTAATCCATTCTGTTTTCATGTGTGATTTGTCAGCCTGCTGCCTTTACACTTGACATGGGTCAGGATTACCTGGGCTCTGCACACAGGAGTCCTGCCCCATGTCAAGACCCCTTCCCAGTATGTGTACTGTAGAATAGGGGAAGTCATTCCCCCACACCCCGACCCCAAAACCAAACACCCTCTACACCTTTCCCATCACTCGGCCTGCATTCCTTCACTAATGAGCCCCCCCACACACACACACACACACACACACCACCACCACCACCACCTTTACCACTAACCCTCTTTGCCATCACTAAGCCTGCGGCTTCACTACAAAAGACTTCAAATGCTGTGTTTAGACCAGGCTAAACAGACACATATTCAGTAACATATCATCAACCATAATATAAAAAATAAGTGACATTTTATTTAAATAGTTGACTCACTGTTTTATATCGTAGTAAGTGGCAGAATAATCAGTGGATAAAGTTAAATATTTACTCAAATGAAATGTAACTCGTCATTAGAAAATACCTCACAGTCACATTTGCATGTAAGGAAAAATAATCGTGCAGGTTATTTTCATGTTGCTCGCCTGCTGAGTCCATGCAGTCCTACCACACAAGCATTATAGTTCAACACCATGAAACCTGTTTAACTGAAAGGAGTCTTTCTCAGTGACCTGCAGCCAGTCAGCGGCAGATAATGGAAACGCTGATTCATGAACCTCCGACCAAAACACATCAGTGATCATCTGTATTCACATGAAACGTGTTAGCTTAGTGAAAGGCGAGCGAGCGAGACCCCGGCACATCTACACATGAAGATCATAGTGAGTCATCGCACAAGTGATTATTGCAAAGAGCAGCAGGCTCTTTAATTTCAACATTTTCAGTATTTCAATAACACGTTGTGATAAATTGTCAACTTTTTTAACCTGCAAAAAGCGAACTTCATCCATATTTGTTTTATCAGCTATTTGTAGTGCTGAAAACGGGACTGTCACAGAGCTGACAAAGTGAACTAGTGCAACGTAGCTGCATCCACCTGAACGCTAACAAGTGTTTCCAGTGTGCAGCAGTCTGCTGTGAGCGTCACATGTGAATCCACAGCCGTGACATTCTCACCTCACAGTTAATGCAACAAACGGTCCTCAACACTTCACTGGGTCCAACTCTGACATTAAAAAATAAAGGTGCAACTAAAAGCCTTGTTGTCCACAACGTTGTATGGATTTAAGTGTGTGCACATCCAGTGTGGGCTGGATTGTGTTATTTCAGTTTGAGTCCAGTCTGGTTAGTTTTTTGCCACTGAGTTGATTTAACTTTAGATTTAGCTGCTGTTAGCTAATGTTATCTGAGGATGGTGGTGCATGAGATAAGCCGTGTTGTCACACTGACACACAGTCACACTGACTTGTGTGCACAAGTCTCTCTTGAACTCTTGAATCTTCCATAAAACATCAACATGATGCCAGTAATGCCTACACAATATATAGTTATGAGGTGGATTTTGTCACATTTACAGAGAAAGTGGAGATGAAGTGTCTGTCGGTGCAGGAGAACTATTTTTGTGCTTTCCTTTGCTTTACAAGCTAGCTGCTGGATGCTGCACCATGTACAGCAATAAACACATAAGGTCAGATAGTAACTTTTCAAGTGTGCAGGTGGAACACTTTGAACACTTTAAAGACTTTCTTTTAATTTTTCTTTCCCTCCAAAAGCTTTAAAGAACAAATGGTCACTGCTTAGAAAAGCGTCAGTAAAGTGCAAAGATGTTGGCTCGTGAGGTCCTAGGATCAAATCCTTCCTCCAAGCTTCAGTCATGTGAGGGCTGAACCGCAGCTCATTAATGAAGAATCGCAGCAAAGTGGTCCCACATGTGCACCTGTCCTGTGATTTACAGCAGACCCTAAATCTCTCTGGGGAGGGATGACAGGCCGGACCTCCTCCAACACATGGTCCCAACAGTAATGACTTTGAATTATGGTCTGAAAAACTATTCTGCAGAGTGAGAAACACTTTTTTAACCACAACGAGAAAAAATGATTAGATTTTAGACAAATGCTGCCAGTCAGTGCTGCGATTTTTTCCTTCTGCTAGTAATAAAGATCAGATCATAACAGTTGTCATGCATCAGATATCAGCTTACAGTGCACTGGACATGAGTATCGCTATAGTGGCATTCATCAATTAGAAGTTACAAGCACCCAGAGTCATTAGATCCTAGCTCTCTTAAATAAGGTAAACTAATAAGCCTTTGTTTACTGTTATATCGAATAATGTGCTTTACAGTTAAATGTGCAGTCTCTCTGTGTTTGCAGGCATTCTAGTGTTACTGACATCAGGCAGCTTGTTTGCACCACTTAACAGCAAAGCAGCTATAATGGACAGTTTGAAAAGATGTCAGTCTCCTGAATTAGCAGGCTCCTGACAGTGAAACAAGGCATGACTAAACACTGTGGAGAAAAATGTCTTGGTCCAAGAACTGAGTGTAAATGTTTCAGTGTGAGAAGACTGCCAAGTTACATCATCACCTGAATGTTTCATCAAATATCCAGTAAATCTGAAGATGAATTGCAGTGTGAAAGGTTTCTCCACCTCATATCAACTTGCACATGCCTCATGTTGAAAATGTCTGCTCAGGCTGCCGCATGTTGCGTCTTGTTTTTTAAGTAAGCCGTGGCCCGCAAGAGGCCTTGGCATCATGCTTGGCAGCAACGGGCCAACTGGTGATGCAGCTGAATGATTTATGTTTGTCTCCGAAGGCTTCCTGTGAGTCACAGCCGTCCAAAGAAGGGAAACACGCTGTTATTTTTGAAAGATCAATTTCCTTCCCTTCCTTTTGTTTCCCTGTATTAAAAAAAAGCATTCATTACTCATTAAAGTCCAGCAGGGATTAAACTAACAGAATAGATGACTGGAAAAGCTGTGGATTCCCTGGTAGGGGAAGGAACAGTAACACTCAACATGTGTGCCTTCAAAATTCAGTTCAATTCAGTTTTATTTACACAGCACCAAATCACCTCAAGGCACTTCATATTGTAAGGTAGACCCTACAGTAATACATGCAGAGAAAAAAGCCCTATGAGCAAGCACTTTAACGACAGTGGGAAGGAAAAACTCCCTTTTAACAGGAAGAAACCTGAGGGAGGGGCCGTGAGAGAGAGAAGGAAGACAGGATAAAGACATGCTGTGGAAGAGAGCCAGAGATTAATAACAAGTATGAGTCAGTGCAGAGAGGTCATAGCGAGTGAAGAAGAAACACCCAGTGCATCATGGGAGTCCCCCAGCAGCCTACACCTATGGCAGCATAACTAAGGGAGGATTCAGGGTCACCTGATCCAGCCCTAACTATATGCTTCAGCAAAAAGGAAAGTTTCTTAAAAGTAGAGATAGTCTCTGTCTCAAAAAAGGTTTGTGAATCAACAGTACCATCCAGGTCAGTACTGAAGACTGCAATGTCCTTTATGACATATGTGACACGGCTTTGGCTTTGAAAAGGACATATATCACATTGTGCCTTCCAGATTTTCGGAGAGACCGAGCCTGTTCGGATGACGTCAGAAGGTTCAGACTGCCGCTGTAAGTGCATCATGCGCCCTCTGAGCAAGGATGCGTGTCTGCGCTTGAAGAGTGGCAGTGTACGTGTGGAGGACTTCTACACGGTGGAGACGGTCAGCTCTGGATCAGACTGTAAGTGCTCGTGCACAGCCCCGCCGTCTTCCCTCAACCCCTGTGAGAATGAGTGGAAGATGGAGAAGCTGAAGAAACAGGCCCCTGAGTTATTAAAGGTGAGATCAGGAGATGCAGCATACAGTCGCTGTGTTTGTTAGAGTCACAGCATGTGTTTGTGCAAAACATTTTTATTTAGCCTGGTTTTTCCCCACGAGGAGTCGGGATATTCAGAAACGGCAGCATTTTCCCACATTTTCTTTCTTTCTTCGGCACTTTTCTGTTGCATTCGTCTTTTAGCTGCTTTTTTCTTGTTTGCAAGAATACATATACATGCACACACATATATATATGTACATCCTATATATATATGTGTGTATAATTTAGTGTAGTGTATTGTAGTTTAGTGTAGTTTAGTTAGCAAAATGTAACTAAAAGCAAAGCAATACTAACCATCTCTGCACAGAATCACACAACCATTGTTCACTAAAAAAGGAAGCACACTATGTACCACATGAAACCAAAGGCCACTCCAGATGTTGGTCTGGCTCCACTTTAAAGAATGAATTAACCTAATAAATCTCATCATGCAGTGATTGCACATAGGAGTCGAGAGCCAACATAAAGGACTGAGATGGACTGAGAGCACTCAGGCAGAGTGAATGTCAACAGTGGCAATCATAGTAAATGCCTTTGGAGGGCACTTCAGCTATTACTGTGGTTAAACAGAAGCACATAAAGCTGTCGGCTGTGTCACGAGGAGACGATGAATTAAACCATTTTTCTCCTTTTATTGAACAGCTCCAATCTATGGTGGACCTCCTCGAGGGAACACTTTACAGCATGGATCTTTTAAAAGTCCACTCCTACATCAGTAAGGTGGTGTCTCAGATGAACACCCTAGAAGAGGTAGGCAAAACCCACACTCACATCCTCATATATGTGTAATCAAAGTATCGATAGGCTGCATAAGCTTGGGACGAGGATTTTGTGATTGTTTTTTAATCTCATGGACAGAGAATGAGAAATGTGACACTAATGATGGTATCTTGTAGACAATCAAGACAAACCTTACACGTGAGAATGAATTTGTCCGGGACAGCATGTTGAGCCTCACCAACCAGTTTAAGAGATACGAGAACTACTCCAACATTATGATGAGCATCGAGAAGGAGATCTCCAGCCTCAGCCTGCAGCTGCTGCAGAAAGACTCAACCGAGAGCAAAGCACAGGTTAGGAACACAGTCAGGGTTTAAGCTTTCAGCCACTGGCATCTTTGTGCTAGTACCAGCACGGGTATGTGACCGACTTTCAAAGCAGTGCTGTGTGTGATTAGTTAAATCACAAAACTATTATATTACATTAAACTCCACACATGCCCTTAGTTATGTCCTTGTCATCAAAGCCTTCTGAGTGCTTTGGCATCACAGACTTGGATTAGCTCAAATTTTGGTCATAGCCCAAACAAAGCAAACAGTTTGGAGTGGATATTGCGTCACCTTTGTATTATTGTATTTTTAGTGCTTCTGAGTAACCGTGTTCAAGAAAACATTGCTGAGAAAATATTGTGCATCATTCTTAAAGGAATTTATGAGTCTCCTCGGGAGATGTTTGCTAAAATAACACTTTAACTAGAAGCTGAAAGACATGGATGAATGCTGCATATAGAAGAGTTACAAAATGTAACCGTCAAAAGTTTGGTCACACCTTCTCATTTCATTTTTTTCTTTTTTCTTTATTTTTCCTACTTTCTATATTGTACATACAAACTGAGGACATCAAATATATGAAGCAAGATATATGGAATTATGTATCAAAGAAGAAATTGATAATATATAATTCTATATAGGGCAGCACGGTGGCACGGTGGTTAGCACTTTTGCCTCACAGCAAGACGGTCCTGAGTTCAATTCCACCATCAGGCCGGGGTCTTTCTGTGTGGAGTTTGTGTGGGTTCACCCTGGGTACTCAGGCTTCCTCCCACAGTCCACAGACATGCAATTTGTGGGGGAAGTTAATTGGAAACTCTAAATTGCCCATACATGTGAATGTGGGAGTGACTGTGAGTGTGTCTATGTGTGTTGGACTGGCGGCCTGTACAGGGTGTACCCTGTCTCTCGCCCCAAGACAGCTGGGATAGGCTCCAACAGTGGTGACACTGTTGGGGATTTATTCAATATTGAAGGCACACTGAACCAACATGGCTGCCACAGCATCCTGCAGCAACATGCCA
>VURO01049508.1:4797-20414 GCA_015108175.1 Pelvicachromis taeniatus | reverse complement strand
GTGTCTATGTGTGTTGGACTGGCGGCCTGTACAGGGTGTACCCTGTCTCTCGCCCCAAGACAGCTGGGATAGGCTCCAACAGTGGTGACACTGTTGGGGATTTATTCAATATTGAAGGCACACTGAACCAACATGGCTGCCACAGCATCCTGCAGCAACATGCCATCCCATCGAGGTTTGTGTTTAGTTGGACCATCATTTATTCTTCAACAGGACAATGACCTCAAACACACCTCCAGGCTGTGTGAGGGCTATTTGACCAAGAAGGAGAGTGATGGAGTGCTGCATCAGATGGCCTGGCCTCCACAGTCACCTGACCTAAACCCAGTGGAGATGGTTTGGAATGAGATGGAGCGCAGAGTGAAGGCAAAAGGGCCAAAACAGTGTGCAAACCAGTAATCAAAGCAAAGGGTGGATATTTACAAGAATCTAAAATATAAAATATGTTTTCCAAAAAGTTGATTGTGTTCATCTGGACGTTTTCAGTGGGAGAAATGTTTCATCATCATCAGGTGACTTCTTCAGTCTCAGCTGACTGCAGGTATCCAACCTTATAAACAGCACATTTGCATAATGACTGAAACTAGCACCACTGAATGAACAATGGGCTGGGAGGTCAAGTCCTTGATCATTAATATGCAAATTCTCACGACTATTGATCAATGACCATGAGTACAATTCACAGAGAGTTGGGGAATGGCTACAAGCAATAAGATGGTGACAGATGTACCCTTAAGCCTCCTGCTTGATTCAGAGATGATCACTGTCCAGATGAACAGAATCAACTTTTGGGGATTTCCTTACCTGGATGATTGATCATACATCAAGACATAAAACATGTTTCATATTTCATATGTGTTCATACATGGTGTTGATGCCTTCAGTGAGAATCTATCTACAAGGAAAATAAAGAAAAACCATTGAATGAGAAGGTGTGTCCAAACTTTTGACTGGTATGAGAGAAAGAGACATACATATATAAATATACATTAATGTGGATGAAGACAAGGATGTCGTAAACCTCTAAAACAATAGTAGTAGTAATGGTATTGGTAAGATAGATTAGTCATCAGTTATTTTATGTTTACTAGCATCATTATGCTTACACCTGAAGGTTCAACTAATCACCTACATATAAAACACACAGGCCACTATTACTAATATCCTGACATAATGTGAATTTCTTTCCAGGCTACAAAAACCAAGGAGGCTGTAAAAATACCCAACAAAAAGACCCCTGCTGCTAAACCCCCTCCCAAACCACCCAAAGAAAAGGTTGTCAAGCCCAAGAAAGAGGTCATTAAGCATGGGAAACCGGTTAAGCCTGATCCTACAGTCAAAACCAAGGTGGTTGGCCACCAGCCTGGCGTGGTGAGGGGCATCACGTACTACAAGGCTTCCAAAGCCGATGAGGATGAGCACAGAGGAGGTGAGGGTTTTCACTTTGGTTCTCTGTACCTGCTCAGAGTGGTGTGTTTGTAGAACGCCACCCTCTACGAGTTAAAAAAAAACGCGTGTTCACACTGTAGCCGAGTTTGCTCTCCCGTGTGTGTGCGATCATCTGTGTGTGATCCACTGTGGGTGTTGAAAACGATCTAAATTAGTTTCCTCAGCAATCTAATCTGACCCTACGTGATACTTTCCTGGATCAGGATCAGCCTGCAGCCACAGTCATGGAACCAGAGTGTGTACTCGCTTGCTTTGGTTTACCAGTTAAGTACAGCAAAAAGTCTTCCTGAGAATGCTTAAATAAGTGTGAGATAAGGTTGTCATTGTGTTGCAAACTCTACACTTAAGCCAATAAAACTGTGAATCCATCACTGTGTGGCACATATGATCCCCATAATACAAGATTTATTCCGGTGTTGTTTCAAGCAAAGCTGTTCTAGCGAGTGTCCAATTGGATTGCTGGTGCACATTCAGCGAGCAGGAAATCCAAATCTTTTATTGACAAAACACATGGAGCTGATGGAATGCAATGCTGCCATGTCCATGACATGCCTCTTCTTCACTCCTCACAATAACACGAGGGGACCCTGACCAATGCAGAGAAAACATTTCCTGACTCCTTCCAATCCTCTTTAAGTCTAGTTGAGTGAATAGGTATGCTGCGTTTGCACAGGGCACACGCACATAAGGTTGTCACACTCTGTGTTCTGCCATGTATGAGAATCTGACAGAGCCCACCCACTCTTGTCAAATCGCTGAGACTGTTCGGCTACATTTCCATAATCTGCAGCACGGAGCAGGATGTGAGGACCTTTATTCACCCGGGAAAGCTTGATGCTTTTTGTGCGTCTCGTCACATTTAGCTACAGTGACACACATTTTTGTCAGCTGCCTGTGTTAGCACACCTGTCGATCACAGTTTCCATGCCACTAACTTTAAACATTACTCTTATCCAAGTGGATAAGTTCTAAAAAAGAGTCACCCACCCTGCAGTTGTTATGGTGGAGGAAACTATCCATAAAGGTCACAACCAACCCAAAGCCTATAGAGAATTTATAGAAAAGGAAATTGCATTCAGATCACAAATCTGATTGCAAAAGCTGCCAGACATGAAAAAAGGTCCAAACCGTTTTGTAGACCTGTTTAGAGTGCTGTTAAATAGCCATTTCAACATGGCTGTGGAGACGATTCACCTTTGACCTTTAGGAGAACTGCAGCTTTTTGCATGGAGGTTGCTCCTCTCAGTTTGATTGGTGCAGCCATTCACCAACTCTCTGTGAATGGTACTCATGGTCATTAATCAGTGGTCATGACAATTTGCATATTAGCGATGAAACTGACCTCACGGGACGGTGAAACCTTGTGGTAGTCCTTTCCAGACTAAGACTGATGTAAGTCAGTGCCTTTTCGTTCGAACGTGACATCGTGTGCTTACTTTTTTCACCTAATAAGTGAAATCATCATTTAAAAACTGCATTTTGTGTTTACTTCTGTCATCCTAGTCTAATATTAACATTTTTGGCAAACATGCAAAAGAACCCCAAAAACCTAAAAACTCAGGAAGGGCTGTAGCAAACACAGACATGGCCTTTGAAGAACTACTTACATGTCTTCATCACCATGTCAAAGCATTTTACAGGGTCTTTTCATCTATATGGAACCAAACAAAGTGCAATGTGTGTCCCATCTGCTTTACTAAACACAGATGAAGGCCCTGTCCTTGAACACTTACCCAGCATTGTCTTTTATGTCACCTCCACTTAGCCAGAGGTGCATTTTTTCTAAAGGATTCTGGTAATGTTCTCAGAACATTGTTCCCACAGGTATCCATCAGCTCCACATGCTTGGGGTATGTGTGTTAAGAAGGTCTCTGCTTATGTAGCACTGCTCCCAGCATCTGTGTGTCAGAACCAAAGTCACTGCATGAGGACCAGACGGAGACTGATTACATTTGACCAAAAGCACAACTGGCAACAACAGTTTCAATTTATAAGGAAAGAAGCTAAATTTAACATTTTGTTTATTGTTGCTTTTTGAACAACTACAGTAAGCATTCAGTGTGTGTATACAGTATGGATGGGAACTGGTAAGAATTCAGATTCCATTATCGATATCACTCATTCATTCGATTTCTTCTCTCATCGATTCTCTCTGGCTTCGCTTTAACAGTCACCACCGTTGCTAAGCAGCATATCAAAGACATGACGTCTCTGCAAATCATTTTCATGCAGTGCGGTCAAATGTTTGTGCATTTTGCAGATATTTCCCATTGTTGTTGTTAAAAGTGTTGGGGTCATTACTCAAAAATAGTGTTATGCATTACACATATTACCTTTTCTTTGATGTAATGCAGTACATTATATTACTTTTCTCTGTAAAATGACCTGAATATGGACTTTGTCTGTCTCATAATTACCATTTAACAATATAAACTTACAGGCTACAGTCCTAAACACCAACACACCAACGCCCTGTCCCAATGAGGACACACATATGATCTTTGGCTGCTCCACTGCTGGGCTGGGGTCAGCTTGGCTAGCTCTTGGCTAGCTTATCGTTAGCATGTCGTCTGTGTAGATGCTTGTAAAAGTTAGCAGAATAATGCAGTTGTTTCTGTCCTGGATGCACTTTGCACTTTACCTCTGTAAATCTCATACCTGTCTGGGATAAAAGTAAAAGTATGTCCACACTGTAGACTGCCCCCAACTAAAATCACCTGACTGTAGCACAAGTGGAACCAATAAGCAGATTGATGGGCAAGCAGAATAAGACACACCATATCAATACGCTATAACTAAATCTATGAGCACAAGAACCAGCGACGGTTACAAAGAGAAAATGTGCATCACATTTTTTTATCGTAGGAGTTTTCACAAACATGGTGGCTAACCAGCGACCTACTCTGTGCGGTATTACAGGTCAGGCTGGATCAGGTGACCCTGAAGCATCCCCTACTTGTGCTTTTATAGCCTCAGGTTGTGGGGTCATTTCATTGAGCATCTTTCCTCCATATGCCACTTTATTACTTCCTGTATTTTGAAACTCCAGCCATTATTTCAAACACCTGTCATAATCCTCATGGTGTTTTTGCAGGGGAGCATCCTAATTAAAAAAAACAACAACTAAGAACTAAAACAAAATTACTGCAGTTTATTTGTTTAATTTAACTTGATATACTAATCTAGTCTTCTCCAACTCTCACCTTAAATACTGAAATATTCCTTCTTTTCAACTTCTCTTTAATGAATAGTGTTCTCATCTTTAGCCATGAGAATACCAATCTCATTACATGTAAATGTGGATACTGAGAAGAGGTTTTTCATGGTTATTGTCTTTCTGTCCTTCTAAAGCTTCATCCAGGTGTTCTGGTAGAAATTACCTCAAATAAATTGAAGGGAGTAGTAAATTTTTGGAGTAATTTAAAGCTCTGAAGTGCCCCCTTATGGGCAAATGTATAATAATAAGGAACACATTTAATCATACTGTATGGATCTATTATGAAATCAGTTTATTGCAAACTGCAAGATTTTCCATAATATAGTAACTCAGAGGTTATCTTTAATTGCCACCTTATCTTGTATTTTAGTATCAGCTTTCTTTGCTGCGATGTCTTCTCGCTGACAGCAATGTGCTAGTATAGCCAAGCTTATGTCATTTAATGCTTGATGCTTGGTTTTTGTTTAAGATAAGCATCAGGATATTAACCCCTTACAGTATTTAATGAGTTCTAGAACTTGCAGGCTATCGCTAAAAGAACCAAAAACTGCTTGTGGTCTGACTGGAATCTCTATTTGCAATGAAAACTAACTCTGTACAAGAGAAGTCACTATATTTAATTACATGAAGAAGAAAATGATTCAACTGGAAAGTTATTGTACTTGTGTTAAGCAGACCTCCGATCAGTCTGTCAGTAGCTAGCTTGCACAGCAGGTTTAGCACTCTTAAATTTATGTGTTTTCAGCTAGATATTTTTATCCAGTAACATTTTACTCTTTAGCCACAAATTAATGTAGTAGCAGACTGAGCTCAGACCAGTTTTGGGGAGAGAGTCTCTTGGTTGTCCTGTGGTGTCTGGCACTGGGATATTGGCAGCAAAGTGTTTTGGTTCTGTGGGTTGAAGGGTGGATCGGGCTTGAACCAGAAGAAGTCTGAAAACAAGCCTTGTTCCAACTGTGATCACAAGAGTGTGCAGATTTAGACCAGGAGACTTTTGGGACCTGTTCAATGCCTTGTGTTCATGTTCAGTCGACCACTGGTTGCCATGTTGGGGGAATGCCATGTTCACTCAGAGTTAAATGCAATAATGATCAAATTATTTCAGTAACTTCAACTACTTAAATGTTGTGTTAATACAAAAAGGAATTTTTCTTGTTTCCAACACTGTTGTTCTATCATTTTAGACCATTCTGCCAAAACATACACAGTCCATCACGTCACAGAAAACCAGTCTGAGGACAGAGAAGCTGAACTAGTCCTTGAAACTGTGGAGTCCACCGTGGCTGAACCTACTGAAAACACTGCAGCTCCAACTACTACAACTACAGCCACCACCACAACCAGTAGCAGCACAACTTCCACCACTTTGGTACCCACTACTGTCTCCACTCAGAGCACACCAGCATCTGAAAGACCAGCTCCAACTATTGTGCTAATGCTTGACAACTCCAATAACAACAGCCGACCCAATCTCCACAGAGCAGGTAGTCATGAGTCCTCTGCTGTTAGTAAGCTTAGTGTGTTCTTGGTTTCCACTAACACAGAACATTTTAGCAGCAGAAAATTGGGACATTCTCTCTGCCAAGACATTGCTGTACATGAAATTAATTTAAGCCCACGGTTTAAGCAAGTCACTCTCTCCTAGGCGTACATGGTGAATGTTCTGCTTGTTACTTTCAGGAAAGATCCTCAACTGTGAAGGGACTTTAGCATCGATTGAACCGCCAGAGAAGCAGCACAGTTATGGGCGCAATGAGGGTGCCTGGATGAAGGATCCCCTGGCCAAGGATTCCAAGATCTACGTCACTAACTATTACTACGGCAACAACCTCGTGGAGTTTCGGAACCTGGACAACTTCAAACAAGGTGTCTATCACATGGTGCTCTTGACAGTACTCTGTACAATATGTACTTCAGTGATTTTTAATATTCTTCATATCGCTCACCTGTTTGGCATCAACTCAACCTCTGTTATATATCCATGTCCTCAGGCCATGACTGAGCTGAATAACATTTGTTGTTCTCTTCGTTTCTGGGACCCAAAGCCTAGATATAAAAGAAGACAAATGATTACTTTAATCTTGTTCTGAACTTTATGTATGCCTTGATGGGCTTGAGCAGCCACTACAATCAGGGTGAAACAAATGTTTTAGAAACGTAAAGTCAGCCATTTCTTAGTCCATGTGACAATGTGAATTGGATTTGAAATTTTCTAAAGCAACGTATAGTCCCTACAGTGCTCACAAAAAGATACATTGTTACTGCATCTTCTACACGATTTGATCCCAACATACTGTTTTAACTGCTTCAACGTAAAGCTGTGTTTTCTATTCTCGCATGTGTGACACTGATTCATGCTGATAATCCAATGAGCTCTGTAAGACTGATGAGATCTGTGGAATGTAGGCCTTGGTTGTTTCATGGCTCCAGTGGGTGGGAAAATCCACTCCTTTTACATCCAAATCAACGAAGGAATTGGATTACACTCTCTAAGAGAGTTAAGATGATCTCCCCTTTTAGGATTTGACTTGTTGATCTAGATGTGATTGGACAATGGGCTTTCTAAACGCACTTACATGTGAGGAGTCCTGCAGTGTGGTGAGCTCAGAGCTTCGTGCGGATGACTAGGTATCTTGGTGAGTGGCGGTGATGCCTGCTGTTCCTTGACATGTGCTCTGGCCTTTCCTTTGAACTGGGCACAGCAGAGGAGGATTAAGTGTATGGCCTCAGGGATGGGCCTAGTGTGTGTGCACATGTGTATAAGGGGGAACGGGGTGGGGGGGGGACACTGTTTTTGTCCGTCACTGGCCCTCAATTATCATCATGATCAAAATTAGACATGTGGTTGAAAGGTTAGGATAGCAGCTGGGAAAGTTACAGCAAAGGTTGTGAAAGCTAATTAATTATTCCATTGCAACATGAAGATATATCAGTGAGTTACATCTCTATTGTCTATACATTGTAGCATATTTAATGCATCTACCAAAATCTCCTGTGCTGGACAATTCAAAATATAATAAAGCGTGCTATTGTATCTGCAGTATTTACTTGCTAATGTATTTACTATTAAGTTAATAAGTACAGAATCAAAAGAAAATCACTTGGAATTTATTTACTAAGCAACAAAAACTATTAAAATCATGAAATGAGATGTACTCATTGTTGCTTTAAGTATAGACATAACATATGCTAATGCAGCCTATCGCCAAGGTGCGCTATTAAGTACAACAAGTTCAGCACCAGTACATCTAGCGTCAGAGTTGAGAAAAAAATCCACAACATTTTCACAAACTTGTGACATTTGAAATGAAATCGTATACTTTCAATTTTTCATCGTAGCTTCGGTTAAAACGTTTCCCATTTCGATGTTTGGTGGAAAAGTCCTATAAAAGGGTTGGAGAGTAACGTAATCCAAACCCTGTCTGATGAGTTACTAGCCAGCGAGAAGATTTTGAGAGGTTGACTAAGAGTAAATATAATCTGTTCTTTATTTATATTGCAGTGAAGCAGTCATTGAGTTATTGGACTCGATGCAGGAAAAAGTGCTGTTTTTACAACAGAAAATGTTCACTTGCAAATGAGACTTGAGTATTCTGTGGTTACCTACTAGCTAACATTCGAATCTTCTCGGCTACCCTAGGGCGCTGGAGCAACCTTTTCAAACTGCCTTACAACTGGATAGGCACAGGTCATGTGGTTTACAACGGAGCTTTCTACTACAACCGGGCCTTCACTAAGAACATCATCAAGTATGACCTGAGGATGCGATACGTGGCAGCGTGGACACTGCTGCCTGATGTTGTTTATGAGGACACCACTCCCTGGAAGTGGAGGGGCCACTCCGACATCGATTTTGCAGTGGATGAAAGTGGACTGTGGGTGATCTATCCTTCTGTTGACTATGACTACAATGACCAAGAGGTGATCATCATCAGTAAACTCGATCCAGGAGACCTGTCTTTAAAAAAGGAAACCACCTACACAACAGGTCTCAAGAGGAACTCCTATGGAAACTGCTTTATCATCTGTGGCGTTTTGTACGCTGTCAATGTGTACAACAAGAAGGAAGGGGAAGTGAGCTATGCTTATGACACCCACACCCACACTGAAGCCATCCCACGTCTGCCCTTTACCAACGAGTACTCCTTCACCACCCAGATTGACTACAACCCAAAGGAAAAACTGTTGTACGCCTGGGACAATGGCCACCAGGTCACATATCGGGTAAACTTTATTGACGAGTGAGCGTAGTTAGTTTGTGCTACAGATTTGCTAACAGTAGACTTGCCTGCGTGGCATCTCAATGGAAAGAAGATTCTTAGTATTCGACAGACTAGAAGCAGCCATATTGGACTCAACAGGACAAAGGATGAACTTACACCAGCTTTCCAGTACAATGCATGCTATTCAAACACCAGACCTCAAAGTGTACCAAGAAGCACATTTGCCTCCAACATGTATTGGGATATGACTGTACTATATGTTAATAGCACGGACAGGGAACAGTGGAAATAATCTCACTAGTTCAGTTAAAGTTGACAAGAAGCTCAGAGATTTCTGTATGTTCACTTATCAAATGTCAGCAGGCTGGCAGGCTTTACTACCAGGGGACAGAGAAAAACACGGCTTTGTTACATCAACTTTGTTTGTTTCTACATAGAAGCTCAAAATGAGTACATTTTGAAGCAGTGTGTATGTGCTGTGCAAGTCATTCCTCCAGTTTATTGACCGAATTCTCCACTCCTAACTCAATTACACTGTCAAAGGTGGCAGAACATTCCTCTTGTTTTGTATGACTCATATTAACTTTGGCTAAACTTTTGTAAAGCAGTGCCAACCTATTAGCCGGTGCTTTTCAACAGTTCAGAATGAAGGACGCTATCGTAAAAGATTAGCTTACCTGTAATCATAAACATATCTTTATAAACCGTAGTATAACCTGCTCTTACAAGCAGGCATAGTATTTGTGGTGTTATAGAATAATAGTCAAATACATAAGTGCAGTGCGTCTCATAAAAACTAAAAGTATTGTCCTGATATTATTCCGGAGGTCATTTTGGCGTGTTTGTAACTGACATGTTAAAGCGTGTCATGTTAAAACAAAGTCCAACCTTGTTAGTCAAGCAGTAAAGTTGGTTTGGAATTTTGCAATGAAATAGTCACTGCTTGCTGCAAGTTAGGTATTAGCGTATTAGCTTGCTATCTATAGCAATCACCAGTTAGCCAACAACCTTTTAGCTATACCAATTTTACACAAATGTGCTAATGAACTTTACAATGAAAGTTTACGGCACGATCAGCTTCTGCCACCATAGATACCACCACTTTTATCAGGCTCCTTCCCTTTGGCGTTTAACTCAACCAATGAGATTATTTCGGTCTCTGCAGTTCTGCTTTTGGGAAATATTTTCTTTTGACTTATCCATCTTATCCATCCTGAGACAAGCACTCTGATCGGGACTCCATTTTCCATTTTGTTACTCCGACTTCACGGTGCTTCCCGTCTCTTTAGTATTGATGTTGTTTTGAGGAATGTGTCAAATTAATATGAAAGATTAAACAAATAATGTACACAAAGTTCTTTGTATATATTTTCAGGAATTTATTTGACAATAGTATACAGCTTTTTTTTTTTTCCATGGCTCTGGTTACATTTCTGTATAAAAGAAATATGAAGCTTTACTCATTTTTAAGGACAACTCTGTGACTAGGGCTGGGCAAAACGATTATTTTCCGAATCGATTAATCTAGTAATTAATTTTTTGCAATTTTGTAATTAATTGCATCGATTAATCTAATGATATATGTTACTGCTAAGCAGCTTAAATTAGTTTTGCATTTACGGAGGTTGGGTTTTTATCTCTGAGTGTATGTCTACGTGGGGGGTTTCTGGATGAATTAAAGGGTAAAAACCAGCGTTAGTAAAAAAGTTGAAAACTTACGGTCGTTTTATGATCGGCCATTTCCACCTTACAAAGCCGGCAAAGACTGAATCACTTCATTTTTGGTTAAAACATCCCCATACTGTAGAACTGCGTGTTCGGGGGGCGTGGTTGAAGTCGACATGTTACCGCTACTCGCTGCCGCCATGTGTTCTTTTTTAAAGTGACGACGCATCGACGCAAATTTTTTATACGTCGACGCGTTGTCCCAGCCCTATCTGTGACCACTATTGAGTATTTTTTTATAAGAGTGGAAAGGAACAAGTGTGATTAGTCACCATTAGCCGTGCTAAAGTCCATGAGGTAACTCTTTATAGAAGATTATACACCATTCGTGTTTGTCTCACCTTGGAGCTCTGTAGTCATAACTGTAATGCCATTTGCAGTAATTAGTTTAAGTCTTCATACAGATATGTTATGCAACATAAACATAGCACTTACAGCCTCCTGTGTGTGTCTTTGCCATGAAATAAAATTTCCATTATAACAGTTTGTTGTAAACCTTGTAAATCACTCCACAGCAACCCATTAGATCCCATGGCACAGCAGGACTCTCCCCTCCCTCTCCTCCTCTGATGACCAGTGACTCAGATCTTCTGATTCCTGGAGAACATCGCTCTCATGAGCTGTGTGTAGTACTTGATCTGAAGTCCCAAAATACAGCATAAGGAGCAGCCCCAGGTCATGGTAATAAGGGCATGGTTGTCTGCATCTTGGCTGCAGATTTCCAATTCGAGCTCCACATCATGCAATCCTAGAGGGAGACACAAAAATAAACTGAGCTGAATGCTGGGCGTGGTACTTTCATGCATGTGGTCCTCATTTTGTTGGTGTACTCATTGGTTCATGAGTGGGTGTAAGAAAAGAGTGTAGCTTTGACGAGTGCAGCACTAATAGTGTGTCCAACCATGAACTCTGTCACAAATTTGAACATGTTGTGATGGAATAATGATGTCCACACTGGTGGTGACGAACACTGACAGTTTGTGGCCTCATGGCCAACCCAAGGGCTCTTCTGGGTAAGTCAGGATAAATCTTGACTTGCTCCTATTCATGTCAGCAGAGCCTCCTGATTATTAGCATCATGTCCCATCATGGCCTCATGGTACCCCTGATAGAAAACCTTTGACCCCTATGTTGCACTGTGGAACCAGAAATGGTACTATTGAGCATTATCACCGTGTGGATGGGTGGAATTGAGTTCATTTAAGTGGGCACTCCCCCTTACAGGCCTCCACTGTCCTCCACTATACTGAGGCCTTTCTTCACTAAGAGGAACTTCCTTTGTGTGAGTCAACCATTTTAAAGATCCCCGCCCTGCAACAATTTATCTGGACCTCAGTGTAAACATAAAGAAAGGCATACACATCCATGCGTAGCTCAGTTGAACAGGGCTGAAAAAAAGCTGAAAGTGTACAAAACAACTACAGAAAAAACTTATGTCAAGTCTGGTATTAATCGTAATCTAGCTTTAATCTTTTGTTCTAGAATAACATCACACCCAAAATAAAAAGTATATAGCAAAGCCCTTTGAATCAGTCCAAATGCATTAGCAGGAGGGTCATCAGATCTGATTGATAATGTAGTCCAACCCATCAAGCAGACCAATCTTCACCCTGTGCATTCAAATGGAATAATTTTGGCTTATAACCATCTATGTTTTTGAATTTTCACCTTTGGGACACACAAATTAAAACACTCTATAACTTTGGCTTCGTTAGGAGACAAGAGAAGAAAGACACGATGATTGGCATGCCGTGGATTTGTGATTTGCACACTATGGCTCCGTCTTCTTCCAAAAACAAATGTAGATCCCTGCCATGCGACGAATCTTTCAAGTTTAGCTTTACGCTATTAGTAGAAGACAGAAAGGTTTAAGTATGCAACATATTGCAAACACATTTGTGCTCAAAATAAAGTGTAAACAGAAATGGGACTCATGACTGCTGAAGTGTAAAGAACTCCAGAGTGTTTAATTAAAACCCTTTGGGGTATTTCCTGTAGCAGAAAAAAGATCAGCTGAACAGGATGTAAGAGCAGAGAAGGGACAGTGGATATGTGGCACCATCCTTTTTAGGGATGCACTCAAATGTAGAATGAATCAGTCCTCTTTCTCCCCCTAAGCTTCATGAAATCCTGTGTGTAAAACAGCCCAAGTGTTTAATACTGAATAACAATCCAATTATGAAGCACTTCTCTCTGAGCTTGTCTAAGAGATCTGGCACACACTCAATAATGTCCCATGTTCTCTGCAAAGGGGGGCTCCCCTGAGGTTTAGGCGAGTGAGAAGCACACCAAAGAAGGCCATTGTGTTACATACAATGAAGGCCTTTGGAAATTATGGAGGAGGAGAGGTTGGAGGAGAGGTTGTGTCAGGACCACATTTTCTACGAGAAGCACAGACAAACATGTTGTGAAACAGCCACTGATTTTGGCACGTGCAGCCTTTAGATGACCAGATAACAGGTAGTCTGGCACATGCAGAGGTAAAGAGAAAAAACAAATAGAGCTGTAGACTTCCTTTCCAAATCTGATAAAACAAGGACAGAAGCCCAATCTGTTCACTGTGTGAGGGGAATATGCATCTGTCAGTAATCAGGAACAGTGGAGCTGTGCAGCATCCGGACTTTAATAAATCACATAATATTACATAAATAGGAAGATAAAGAGAACATTTAGCAATACTTTGTTTCATATTCATTATTGTGCATTCAAATCGAGCTGTAACAGTCAGCATATTGCCAAAGCCTCTTGGAGGTCAGGGCGTGTGTATTCCAGATTTTTCTAGTCCGACTGCTTGCATTTCATGATTTCTTTGTAATTGTTCAGTGAGCTCAAGCTTGAGCTTAACCTGTTAACACCCATTTAATATATTTTAATACCCCACCTAGACTTGGGGTAGGATTTTACCAGTCACCCTTCTGTGGCCCGAGGGCTGCTACCAGAACGTGGACCCAAAGAGGCAGAAGCAGACACGGACAGGCCGAGTTGCAAAACACACATTTTATTTACAAAAAGTCTCACAGGGAAACAAATGTGTGGGACAGAACCTGAGTGCTTAAGCTTTACATGGGAGGGAGGACACGGGAGGAACAAGCTGAGACACACAAAACAGAGCGCACGAATCAGACAGACCAACCACTGCTGGCGGGTAATCCCTGGATTGCCATCAGGTGAGCCCACCAGGTGTAATGATGAGAGCCCTGCCCAAAGGTAGAGCTGCCACAGCCACTCACAGCCACTCACCCAGCCCACCCTTTTTCATCTGGGTGGAACATTTAAATAAATTCGATATGGACTGAGAAACTGTGAAGATGTATGAGGATTCATTTGAAATGTAACGTGTTTATCAGTTTCTAAAACAAACTGACTAAAAAGCACATGGTAAACAGAGTGTGACCCTGTCATTCTCAGTATCAACTTTTCCCTGTTTGCTTATTGTTATGTAATTTCTGTTTTACTTTGCCGGTCAGTTTTCTTCCCCTCGTGTGTTTCCTTCAAATCACATTTTTGTGAAATAACACACGCAAATGTTGCACAATTCTAGACAAAGCAATCTTTCATACCTGACTAATGATAGGAAGAAATAAGAAACACAGCTATAAACAAGGTAAGAAAAAGAAGACTGACTGTAATGAACGATGTGCTTTAGTAGACGAGGCTGTTTCAGTTGCACAGAAAAACAATTCACAAAACAAAACAAGTTGAACAGAAGCTGCTGTTGTTCTTAACTTAGGCTGAACCGACTTCATTTCTGTTCATTATGACCCAGCCTTGGACAACAACCCTCAAACCACTGCAGCCCTGCAGAGATCTAAAAGTGGCTGCTGTTGTGCTCCTGGAGTTATAGTATTTACCAATGCTGCTCAGTAAACCAGTCAGTTATAACTAAACATTTCAAACACATTAGTTAAAACAGCTACAATGCACATAATCTAGTTTTTTTGGCTATATAGAGGTTCTATTTAGGATAACAAAAGTCCCTGAAACTACTCTGGTTTTAATTACTTGTGAAGTACATAATTACTGTACTGTACTTATAGTGGAAACATGTAACAGAATACAAAGAATGGTTGAGCTATGAATTGCGGGGTAACATACACTTACAGGGTGTACTTGGGCATTTTCACCAATTGAGCCTCTTATCTGTATTGTATTAATGAGCTACAGCTACAGCAGCTGCTCGACGAGAAGCTCTGGCTCACAGTCTCCACTCTAAACGAAGTCAGGACTCTGTGCAGGGCAGTCTTCCACACCAAACCCGCTTAACCGTGTCTTTATGGACCTCGCTTTGTGCACTGTCATGTTGCACCAGGAAACTCTTCCCTCAAATTGAAATGTCACAAATGTCTTGGTATGTTGAAGCATTAAGAATTCCTTGCACTGGGACTAAGGGCCAAACCCAACTATTGAAAAACAACCCCACACCATAATCCACCAGACTTGACACAGTGCAGTGAGACAAGTACCATTCCCCTGGCAACCGCCAAGCCCAGACTCATGAGTTGTCATTTCAGAGAACATGTCTCCACTGCTCTACCGTCGAGTGACAGTGTGCTTTACACCACTGCATCCAACACTTTGCATTACGCTTGGTGACGCAAGGCTCGGGTGCAGCTGCTCGGCCATGGGAACCCAGCCCACGAAGCTCTCCACTCACTGTTCTCGAGCTAATCTGAAGACCACATGAAGCTTGGAGGTCTGCAGCGACCGACCTCTGTGCACTATGCATCTGCTGGCTTATCACATTGTGGCCGAGTTGTGGTCATGCCCACAAATATAACGATTATATAATCACTTGTTTATTCTGGTTTAAATGTCACTGAGATTAAAAATGACATTTTTGAGACTAACATGGACAAGAAGGCAGCTGAACTTGACATTTTAGAACCACAACCAGAAAACTTCCCATTATGTTAATCTGATCAAGAATCAAGTTTCTGCCACCTGGAACTTTTGCCATGGCTGTAATCGTTGCCACGGGGGGGGGGGGGGGGGCCCCAAAGAGG
>VURO01049507.1:9561-28580 GCA_015108175.1 Pelvicachromis taeniatus | reverse complement strand
TGGACTATATTTTGCTCATTTATCTCTTTAAACTATACTTATGTGAATGTTTTGAACTCGTAAGTGATGCTTCATGTAATACAAAAGAAACACCTCCATCCTTAATACAGCTCTACTGTTTCCTTTTTTTTTTTTTTGTTGGCAGTGTGTTTTCGGATGTTGGGGTTTTCTGTGGATAAAAGGACCTGTTTGGAAATATGCAAGACATGCTGGGAAAGAGAAGGAAACTAGAATGTACTGTAAAATACTTTTTTCCTTTACTTAAATGTCAGATAATTTAAAAAGAAAAAAACCAACAAAAAAAAAAAATCAACAACAAAAAACAAGAGTTAATGTTTGTCATTGTATGCCTTCCGATGCCATATGATCTAGCCATGTAGATCTAACATTCTCAATCTTTTTTTGTACTTGTTTTTTTTGGGGGGGGGGGGTGCACAGTCATGATTTTTTTTCTTCTGCTTTTTGTTTTGTTTTGTTTGGTCAATGAACTCTAGGTACATGTAACTTATGTCATTTATTTATGTCCTTTTATATCTAGTTTGTAAAATAATAGCCTAAAGTGAAGAAAAATAATGGGGTGCCAAAGTGCATTCTTATTAAAGTAGAAAGTACATGATGATCATTGTGCCTCTCATTTATGCATGCACGTACATGGCATTCCCTTCATCTGTTGTTGGAGCTGTTACACCCGTAAAGGAGAACTGATAACCTAGCTATCACACACGGAGCACCACATTACATGATTGCATGTAATAGATGGCTTATGTAGCTGAATGAACGGGCCAGGGTAGCACATCAAGCAGATTCGTAGCTGTGGCCCGTCTGTTGGCAGTTTGTTCGCTCTTCAGCACACGCTCAGCAGATATCATGACTCTGGACAACTCCTCTCGGGCCCAGAGGCAGCAGCAAGGGCTGCTCACTTGGCATACAGTACGTCTATTAGTGTATGTGTGTGTGTGTGTGTGTGTGTTTAATCAGAACAACATCTGCTTCCTGTACTCATTTCCAGCAGCGATAAACCACTGATTGTCCTCAGTCTTTGATAAGGGCCCGAGGGGTGAGGGTGGTGGTGGTTGGGGGGGGGGGGTACAGTAACAGAAACAGAGCTTGTGTGAACGTCGAGCCAAATGGCGTTTTACACGTTCCCTGATCCATCACCAGCATAAGGCATGCGTACATTAAAGCCCTGAAGTTTGCAGTAGGAGATGGTTATCGGCCTCAAAGGGGGAAAAAGTATGCCTCCTTTGGAGATTGTTGGCAAGCTTAAAGGGGGAACACGAAAGAAGATTAGTCAGACTTAGGTTGATAAATTTTCCCTGAAGCTGAGAATTCTTTTTACCTTTTTGATTTTGCATGTGTAAAGCATGCATTTAAACACTGGGAATGTTTTGTGCATGTCAAGAGAAAGTCAGGTTTATCTATGTTGTGGGAATTGATAGTAGATTCTTTTCTGGGAAACAGAGACCTGTACAAAATTCTAGGCCAGTGGATCCATGGAGATGTCAAACTATTTCACTGAAAGTCATTTTTAAATATATCCACAAGGGAACTCAAATATCTGTAGCAAATTCCATGGCAAGTTGTAAAACAGTTGTCAGGCTTCTGTGCTCGAAGTCAGAGGTATATGCCTGAGATGACCATATTAGGATATTCCTTCATGTTGACGTCAATGAGATCGGAAAGTAGAGAAAAATCAGTTAGAAACCTGAGATTTTACCCCAAAAAGATTCCTTGTATGTACAAAACTTTGGTTTTGTATCTACCATTATAACAACGCAATTTCCCCATTGTGGGACAAATAAAGGTATTCTTATTCTTATTATTCTTATATCAGTAAATGTCAGAAAATAAGGAACGGTATAATAGGTTTACTTTACAATTCAACATCAGGGGAGTGTGAATGTGTATTGGATCTAACATTGTTGGCCAATTTTGGTCTGGTTCAAAGTGGTAAATCAGGTTAACTAAAATCAAGAAGGTGTGAAGGTAAAACAAATCCAAAAGGCAGGAAGTAAAACTAAGAAAGTTTTTAACACAGCCCTAATTGAAAGAAAAAAGGAGATCGGAGCAGCAGAAACGGAGTAACTGAGACACTGGGAGTGCAGAAATACTTGGCTGACTGCTGGAGTTGGCTAACCAAAGTCAGTTAAAAGTTCAGGTAATGGCCATTATTCAGCTGGACTGCTGCCTCCCTCTTAACAAAATCAGTGCAATCCAACACCTCTGTCAGTAAAGATTCTCTTTTAGGGCCAGTTTCTCAGGGAGATACTGAAAAAGGGTCTCCCAGGTACTTCAGCATGTAGCCCTTTTTATGGGTAGAAATAAAACACAGATGTTGGGGGAAAAGACAATCTGATATTTGGGTCACTGTTGACTGTATCTACCAAATAATGAGAAGCTTTCCATCTCTAACAAATCTCTAAAGATTACTTGTAATGTGAGTTACACAAGCCTAGTTGGTTGGAATTTTCATGTTTTACTCCCAGTGTCAGTCCTTAAAAGAATGTTTTTCATGTCCATGTATGAATTAACCATACATACGTGGACATCTATACATCTGTTATTCCCAAGAAACATTGTTTCAGGGGTAACATCCAGGGGCATGGCATAAGAGGGCTCCCTGGGTAACATACTTGGTACAGTGGTACAGTGGTTACCACGATAACATGGTTCTTTCTATGACTGTTACTGTGGGTTTTCTCTGGGTACTCCAATTTCCTCCCACAGTTCAAAAGCCTGCAAGTGGCGATTCAAAGTTGGCCATGGGTGTGAGGTAGTTGAAGTGTGCAAAACACTGGGTATAGCTTGCAGTTTAAGGCATTTTGTGCAGTAAGACTAGAAAAGCGGAGTATATACGCCAATTCATTTCCATTGCAATATGTAAACTCTTATATCCAGACCTTTCAATTCTGCCTATTGCTGGGTGCGTTGGTATAATATTTAATAATATATAATTGAGACAAATGTAGATCATGGTAAAGCAGGTCATCTACCAATTAAAAGGTTGGTGACTCGCTGACTCCTCCAGCCTGCACGCTCATGTAACCTTGAAGCAAGTTGCCCCTGATGACCATTAGGTGCTCTATGATCATGTGTGTGACTGATTGAATGAGAATTGATTTACAAAACTAGGTTTTTTCACTCTGAGCTATTGGTGCCTTGAACCTTTATAATAGATTATCTGACTACTAGTATGGCTTGATGTTTGGTATAGACCATGAAGGTAAGTAAAGTTCTGCTATTTGATTTGCCCATTATAGCTAATTATTTTATATATGAGTTGCCTACTAACTAAGCTACCTTGTATTAGCTGATAACTTAGCATAAGGTAACTTCTGGCTCTCACTAATATGGCGAGACCTAAAACACTTACTTTAAGTCTTCATAATGTGAATTTCAAGGGTAGGGTAAGGCCCTAGTCATGCAGACAGGCCTGTGCCAGCAAATTACCCTGGTTGCCAATAGTTTGCACAGAAGACATTGACTTGTCTGGAAACATTTGCCAAAGGGGTATGAAACAGTGAAAAAAGTAACACAAACCAGAAAGAAAGATAAATTGCCTTTACATTTGAAGTTATCCCTTTTCAAATGTGTTGGATGCAGCACTAATGCAACCAGTTCTTACTATGAAGAGAAACGGTATCTGTTTACAGTTTGCGCTATGAGTAAATGGTGAGTGTTTGTAGACAAGTTGACAAACTCTTTGATGCTAAGGTTTTTAATGCAGCACCCTCTTAGACATTGGTTTCACTTAATGATAGCAAGCAACCTCTAGCAACTGCTTACCAACCAGTCAGTGGACTACACATTTTCCCTAGCGACCAGAGGTTGCCAGGGCGGTTGCCGACAGCATGATGAGGGAAATGACCCAAATCACTCACAAGTTATTTGAGTATTGAACATGATTCAAGTGCTATGTGTGGCCTCTGCACTGGGGCATATTTGCCAACTGACAACATATATACATTAATTCAACAATATTCCATTTAGGCTGTTTTTTAAAAGTTAATTGCACTCAATGTTATTTAGTGTGTGGCAACTAGTTAGTATGTCAACCTGGAAACAAATGTTTTCTATCTCTGCCATAACCCCCTTTATTTAATTTATTAATTTAAGGTGAACTTAAACTAAAGATTATGGGAGATATTGGTTTTTTTTGTAATCTTTTGTTTCCTTCAACCTACAGCTGAATCTGGTGCCTGAGATTAGAAATTGACATTACATTTCCTAATGTTTATGCATTCCCTATGGCTCTTTAGTATGACGTTTTCTTTTTTAAACCGACCATGCTCATTCCTTCCCGTCAAAGTGCCTCTGGCTACATCTCAATCAAGCCTCTCTTCAGTAAACCCTCTCACAGGTATTCCTGACAAAGGAGTCTAAAATGATGACCGAGTCATGACACAACAAGCCTACTACTTCAGCCCTTCTTTTAGACACACACACACACAATGCTACAAGCCTGAGTGCTTTTGTCAGCCAATCTAATTAAGAAAGCCTTAGGTGAAGTGGCAGCCCTCAAACAGGCTTAACCCCCACTGTCACTGCAACCCCTTTTCATCGGTCACTTTGCTTCATAATTCAATTTTCTGATCTAAAAGATGAAACCCCTCCTGGCCCGTCCTCTAAGCCGCTCACAGTGGGGCGCAACACACTGACAATATTACTCTGTCTTTTGTGTTGTCATTCTAAAGTGCATCTTTAGGTCTGACCAATATTATAATCCATAACCCAAACACTTCAATGTTAATCCCCAGTTGCATCTGATTCAAGAGTTTTCGTTTTCTTAACTTTGCAAGTGATCGATTTTGTTTTTGTGAAGGGCGAATGAAGAGGAAAACCGAGTGTTTTTTTTTTATGGAGAGAAAAAAAACAAAATAGAAAAGCTGGGTGAAGAAAACAACAAGAACTGAAAGCTTCAGTGGGAAAATAGCCAGGCAGAGCCTCTCAAACGTCTGAGCATATTGATTGAGAGGCTTCCGGCACAGAGTTGACCTTGTGTCTGGTCCGTGAGATATTACGTCTCCAGGCTTTCGATGGACGACAAACATGTAGCATTAGCTCTGAAGGGCCAAAAAATGTCTGTGCTGGAACAGAACATGAGCAAATTCTGGCAGCAGGACAGAGCATGTCTTAATTTAGCTACATTTGAAATCACTCGGTTCACAGTCAAATGTTGTGTGTGTGTGTGTATCCGTCAAACGAGGCTTTGGTTCGGAGAGACAGAAACTATTGCAGACAAACACCCGAGAACATGAAAAAGCACTTACAGGAGAAGCACCGTCTTTTCGTTGCAGCCCTGCCTAAAGGCAGCTTTTTTTTCCCTTTCCTCCTGCAGAGCTTCCTGTGAGTAATGGAAATGAATGGGAGACGACTAAGAATCACAGAACAAAAACAAACACAAGAAAACAGAGCTTTGAGTTGGTGTAACAAAAGAAACAGAGAGCAAAAGAAGATAAAGGGAAAAGTGAGTAAAGATTGATTGGTGACAACTTCGGGACAAAGCTAAGAAGACTGAGTCGAGAACTTTACAAGTAATTGGCAGCAGATCTTAGAACACTGATTCAAGGATGCTTGAAAACAATAAAAATAAATATCTAACAGATGTTAAATGTTCACTGAAGATTTTTCAAGGCCAATACCAGAGAAACTTCTGGCTTCTGTTGTAAGAGCAACTTAAAGAAACAAAAGGGTAGAACAAAAATTCATTGCTGAATTTTCTGGACACTTGTAAGTCCAGAATTTTACATTTGTTTTGTCTCTTATGTAAAGAGACATAAGAAATGTAAAATTCTGGACAAGTGTTATTCGGCTGTACTGATAACTATTTGGGTTCTTCTGGTGGCTTTTTCAGAGTGATGGATAAATGGCGGAGCAGTCCTCCACTGCAGTTCAAAGTGAAATATAACACAGGTTCAACACTTTTAGTGCCAACTGAAGACACAGAATTGCCAGTACATCTATGAGTTGTATCAATGAGATATATTGGCGAAAAATGTGATGCTGGTGTTAACTGTTTCCATATGATGTCCAGTGACTTTAGTGATCCCCTGACAATTCAAGTGAAATCAAAAGCTTGAACTTTTGAGCTCAGAGTGAAATGTTTTCCCAATTATGGGAACGGATTTCCATGAACTGATCCACAGACTTTCCTTCTGGCATCAATAATCTTTTTTTTGTTTTTTTTTTCATTTTCTTTAACTGAAATATTATCACGACTGTTGAATGGATTGCGGAAAATTGTAGTGGAGAAATCAAAAATCCCTGGAAATTATTTTTAAAAAATAAGCTTTGAAGACTTCCTGACCTTTCGTCTAGGTCTAGTTCCAGCATCAGGTTTAGATTTACCCAGTATTTTGGTTTATGACCAAATAGCTCAAAATAGAGCTGGGTTTGTGCACAGACACTCTAGAATTGAAATCTTTTACCTCCTAACATCCACCAGATCAGCCCAGGTGTTGGGGTGTACCTGTTGGGGTAAGATTCAGTTGATTTCCACCCCTTTTAATACAGTTGTCTCATATTTTGAACACACAAAGGGGAAAGCATTTAATAGAAGGACTGCACTGCCAAATTAAATGTATTTGTATGAGAATTTGTTAAAAAGCTGTACTCTAATAGTTTCTAAAGGTTTGGTAATTTAGTATGATGCTAAAACAGAACTGCTAATCACAGAATCACACAGGCAGATTAACTTGTCTTAATCTTGGCACCATCCCTCTTTGCACCGCCAGTGACTAAACTAGCTGTTTAGTCCTGCAGGGCACAGAGGGATGGAAAGGAGATTTTGGGAAAAGGTGAATGAAGACTTTCGGAGGTTTTCACAGTCTATGAACTCACTATTTATCACCTCATAAAGCATGGCTGTTTTCAGAAATGTCATGGCCCTGAACTTCTGTCTAAAGGCAAAGATGTCAACACTGGACGACACGTCTGTATCAAAGCCAAACTATTTGCGAGTTGAAAAGGTGACCAGTCAACGACTGCACCTTTGTTTCTGAGAAAGCAAAAGCTACAAGACTACAGACGATGAAGCAATAACATGAAGAGCCATTAAGTATGGAGCCTTTTCATCTCTCCCCACCTGCTTATTGTTGAACCCGTTTCTCTCCAGGAGCATAATCTTCACTGATTGTTGGTCTTCTGGGAGAACGAGAAGCTTTATCAGCCCCACCAGACTAATCTCACCTCCAGGCCAAAGGGTGCTGGAGGGTAGCTTGTTCCCATATGAAGCCAAAGGGAGGTCACCTACTTGACCACTGAGTGGCTTCTTATCCAGAGCTGCTGGCCACATGGATAGACTGACCCCACCTGATAGGCTAACCTTTGACCTCACTGAACGCACACATGCACATCACAGACAAATATACAAACATGCTAATCTTAAAAGCAAAATACTTTCTCTTAGCACCAAGTCTCTTGAGTGGGGCTTCTCAGCATGCAAGCTGGATGACGGATTATCAAGTTAGCCCTCGCACTCCTCTTCATCCTCCCCCTCTGGGTCTGGATGGAAGCCTGATGAAGGTCCAGCAGGCTATCAGCTCAAGCAGAAACCTGATTATCACGGTGAAAGCAATGTTCAAAATCCCCTTGATAACTGTCTGATAGACTGAGATGGACAGACAGCTATGTATATATAGAAAGACAGAGGGGGAAAATTGGAAAAGAGGAGTGTAAAGAGAACTGTTGATGAAAGGAGAACTTGGGAGACAGCCGAGTGATTCAATTCAAACTCCCAACAATTGCCCCCAAACTAGTTTTTTAACCTTATTTTATTTAAAAAGTTGGAGAAAAAAAGGTAAAAAGAGCAAGAAAGCGATAGAGTGAAGGGGGAAAGGGACCATGTGACATAGCAGCCATCCATCATCTGCTGTTTTGATCCCGATGCTGTGAAAAAGGAGTCTAGATTAAAATAGACAGAGAGCTCAGTAATGCTGCTTGGAGTCGGGCTATGGGATTTTCTCTGTTCAGCACAGCGTTGGCCTTTGGACCGTTGACAGCAATAAGATTCCTATCACTGCTCACATGTGGGTTACAACACATGCAAACCAACACACACACACATAAACATATGGACACATGATCTGTACAATTTTAATCCTTAATTTTCAGCAGGTTGGGGAATGGAATTAAAATAGCACTCATGCCAGGGAATAGTGATACAGCATTCTATGATAAGATCATGAGAAATATAGTATGCAACAGCTTAGCTCATCTGTGTGTAAGCATTTCTTTCATGTCTGGCTGCTTTTTATTAACTTGGGATACGCACATTTGTGATATAAAAGATAAAGTGGTTTAATATTTCACATTAAAAATATACTGCAACTTCTACAACCATGCTAAATGGCAACATGGGAATGGTTTGGCTTACAGGGTATTAGACAATATACACAACGTTCCTGCTAAAGCGTTTCCAAAATAAAGAAAAAAAATACTTATCGGACATGGAAAAATATGCAAAAGATCATTGCCCAGTAATGTCATGTACATTGGTAGTCTCTATCACTAGATAGCATTGATAGCTAAAATATAATCAACTCCACAATAAAATCCTCACTCTCAGCAACACCGTCGGGTAGTATGTGTGTGATCTATCAATCCTCAGTATTATAGAAGCAAGCAGTGTTAGATCACTTTAATAGAGAACAAACCAAAAGGCAGCCAACATCCAAATAAGAGGTTTTAATGTCCTTGAAGAAACCTGGAGAACTATTTTTGAATGCTACTTAATTAAATAATAACAATTAAAAAAAAGCTTACCTAAGAGCGTTACTGAAGAATAGGTGGTCATACCAAATATTGTCTTTCATGATGCAATCTCTTTTTTTGGTTTATATTACTGTTTCCATGTTCGCAGTTGTTTCAATGAACAAACTGCACCTATTCCCAATTTTCCTAGAAAAAGTCTACAGTACTGTAATGGTCAAGACAACCTGCTGAAGTTGAAACCAAGAATCAGAATGATTTTATATGCTGGTTGAAATATTTCAGAAGCTGCTGATTTGCTTGGAATTTCCCACGTAAACATTTGTGAGGGTTTACAGAAAATGGTCAGAAAAAGAGAAAACATCCAATGAGCAGCAGTTCTCTGGTTGAAAATACTTTGTAGAGGCAACAGTAAGCAGTAATTACAACCAAGGTACGTAGCATTGCTGAAGAAAATGCAGAACCTGGTGGCTGATGGGCAATAGAAAACCACATCAGGTGCTGCTCCTGTCAGATGAGAACAGGAAACTGAGGCAAAAATTCATACGGGCTCACTGAAATTGGACAATAGCATATTGTGAAAATATTGTTCTGACAACTATCGACTGCTGCTGTGATATTTAGACAATGAGCTCAGATTTGGTGTAAACAACATCCTGGAGCCATCCTGCATTGTACCAACAGTTCAGATTGCTGCTAATCAAATGACGTGAGGGATTTTTCTTGGCATAATTTGGACCAACAGTACCAACAGAGCATCATTTAAATGCGACAGCCTGCATGAGTATTGTTGCTGACCACATCCGTCCCTTTACAAAAACAGTGTAACTAGCTTCTAGTGGCTGTTTCAAGCAGGATAATCCACCATGTGACAAAAGTTCCAACCATGTCAAACTGGTTTCTTAAACATAACAATGAGCTCACTGCAGTCACAGTCACCAGATCTCAATCCAAAGAAGCGCCTTTGGGATGCGGTGGAATGACAGATTCACATCAACAAATCTGCAGAACCGTGTGACACTGTCATCTCAGTATGGACAATAAAGGTGACACAATGGAAGACAACAATGTAAATGGTACGTAGCAATGAGTAATTTGCAGTATCTCTCCTGTTATATGACAACCTGAATCCTCACAACAAAATAGGACTGCCTGTCCCCACAATGAACAGACTTGTTACAAACTGTGATAAAAGGTACAGTTGAAATGAAAATGCGACAATGTAACTAACTATTTTCTCACTGATGATTAGAAGCAACAGTTCATTACGGATTCTCCTTCATTACATAACCCCCTTATCCTCTGCAGCTTGCTAACAGCCCACTTGGGGAGTTCTAATAACAATGCGATGTTTGATCCTTAGCAGGGAACACAACTCAGGCTCTCTCTCTACCTCTCTAAGCACCTCTTTGAATTGCCTTTGTGTACAAACTACTATATCCAAAGAAAAGCTTGCTTTTCCATGCTAGGTTAAGCCTTCCCACATATTAATTAGGGGGCAATGACAAATCAATTAAATTGATTTTTTGGCTCCCTGTGTGAAATAGGACTTAGGTGCAGCTATCCGGCCTCAAGCAAAAAGTTTTACCTGAGAGATTGCGATGTCTTGATTGAATCATTACCAACAAATCTCTTAATGGAACACTCACAGTGTGGGTACTCCTTCATGTTTGTGGTGTTTGGATTCTTGATGGATTCCCCAATCACAGAACAAGAAGGTCAGCTCAACAACAGCCTCTCAGTAGGCTGTGTGTACAGTATGTTTTTGTATGAAAAATATCCTGATGTATGCTGGGATGTGCTCCAGTCCCTCTGTGATCCAGAATAAGAAATTATTGAAAATTAATGACTCAATGAAGTTTTTTCCCTGAAGATCAGGCATCACCAAAAGCAGCTGAGCTAAGCTCTGACAGAGTGATATAATCTGATGTGAGGCAGGAGGAGTGTGCCTTTCAGAAATAACAAAGCTCAGCTGGGCAGTGAAAATGGAGTGCTTAATAAAGTCATATAATAAGCAGCGCCGGTAGTGTGCCGACATATTTATTTACAATTCTTTCACCCACCCTCACTCAGCTTGTGTCCTTACATCCCATTGAAGACATCATTCAATCTGTGATCTCCAACCCCTGCTGTCCTGGCTCCTGCACCCCCCTCAGAGTGAGGGATTCGGGGACCGGTCTGGGTTCTTCACCCATGCACGACCCCATCGACTGAGCTGCTCTACACCGCCTAAATGATTGATTCTAGGCTTTGCTAACTAGACTCCTGAGTCCAAAAACAACTAAGGCCAGTCGGTTGCAGCGTGTGTGTGTGTGTGTAGGTGTGTGTGTGTGTGTGTGTGTGCGTGCGCATGTATAATAAGCTCAGGAGACCCAGTAAAAATAAATGTTCAGCAATGAGCCAGAGTGTGTTTCTATATGTTTGTGAGAAAATGTGCTTATGGGGATAAAAGTTTAAGATAGCAATCCTTTTGGATAGTTACGGTGTGTATATTGGAGGAGTGTGTTTTTGTGTAATTTTTAGTGAGCGTACACTTGTATAAAATGTATCACAACAGTTATATTTCACAAAAGTATATGCAGATTTCTTTATTGGTTTTTTTCTTGTTGTGGGACCAGTTTATTTTGCCTGTAAATCTGATGAGCTGACTTTAGCTCAGGGGACCACACAGCATGTACTGATGGAGACAGGGCTGTGTCATAATAAGATTACAGCCAGGCTAATTGAATGAAGTGGCTCGTGTTTTGGTTCACCGGCTAGCCTGCTAGCGCTTTTTGAACCCATGACACTGATTGTACAGTCCATTAAGTACCAATAAAGGGCCAACAGTAAATGTGGCATGGACCTGCCCAAAGAAAAGAGGCTTTACCTGGAAGTTTAAGGGCAGAAAGTATTACAAGTGACAGCAATATAAAGCACAATGAAAGTCACTGCTCCACGAAGAGTTCAGTTTTGGTTATCAGGACGTAACCTTTATTTTCAGCTCAGCTCAGCTCTGTATCATGTATCTATTAATAACTATAATTGCTGTATCTATACCACCATCACTGCAGGTCAGTGGACCGATCAAGGGAACTTATGGCTAGACTATCTCCATGGAAACCAAACTGGCAATTAATTGGCAATTAAACTAGGTCATGAAACTTGTCTTAACAAATCAGAGAGGTTCAGGAACTTTAAATGTCCTACTCGTCCAAGAGGCTCGCAGTTTCACAAGCACGTGTGATATTACTAACAGAACAGCGAACAGCTCTCCAGCGAAGCATGAAGGCGTGGTTTGCATGTTAGCGGGTACATGGGCAAGAGCAGGAAGTAGATGCACGATTAACGTGGATTTCTTAATGTTTTCTTACTTGTGTCGGCTTGAACGTGGCCAAAATTTCAAATAATGAGGTCATCACATGTGCAGCGCTAATCCCTGTGAGACAAAAGCTCAGGCAGCAGGCTTTAAACACTTACATATTTTTCTACTGGTGGATTTATACTGATGTCAGTGAGAGGTATAGCAGGCTATAGTATAACTCAGGCACACAGCTCTGACTGTGAGCACAGAAACACCCACCTACTATTCAAATATTTTCCCTGAGAGGGGCATAGCGTCCGCAGAAAGCTGGCTTAAAGGGAGAAGAGAGCAGAAATAGCTTGTTTCAGTTTGAGGATTAACTGGGAGGGATGCACTAAAGCCCAGAGAAAGATAAATAAGGACTGCTTTGATTTGTGAATCATGCTAAGCAACTCTACTAGAGTCCAGCTATAAACATGTAGCGCACGAAATGAACATAATAAGACCTCTTTAACGTTCTTCAGGAGTTGTTTTTTCTTCACTCAGAATTCATAGTTAATTAGAGTGGATAGAGTGGATTTCATTTTTCTTCTTTGTGATGTTTTAAAAACATGGAACTTAATTTAACTAAAAATAGTCAAGACTAGAAGAATTATTTTTTCTCATGTAAACATCACACACACTGCATAGTTGAGGTCATTACTCAGAAAATACTAATGTGTCACACATTACTTAGTAGTGCAGTACCAGAGAAAGTAATTTGCCCCTCCATAAATCGCTACCTTTTCATGGTGGAGGGGTTTCTGTGTCCCAGGGATCCCAGGGGTTAAGTTGTTGGGTATTCCGTGGCAAATTGGTCCTGGTTGAGGGACCAGACAAAGAGCTACTCAGAAGACCCCTAAGAGTAGAACACCAAGGGAAGAGTTAACCCTGTTCGGGATAGGGTTGATTGTGCGCATTGATTGTGTGCCAGGCGGCGTCCCGGAGTGGAGGCCGTGGCGTACCAATTCCCGGCTACAAAGACTGGCAATTGGGGCATGGAATGTCACGTCTTTGGTGGAGAAGAAGCCTGAGTGTGTGCGTGAGGTTGAGAGGTACCGGCTAGAAATAGTCGGGCTCACCTCAATAGACAGCTTGGGCACTGGAACCAGTCTCCTGGAGAGGGCCTGGACTGTGTCTCAGTCTGGAGTTGACCCTAGTGAGAGGCGGCGGGCTGGAGTAGGTATAGTAGTATCCCCTCGGCTGCTGCCTGTACATTGGGGTTTCTTCCAGTCTGTACGTTGGGGTTTCTCCCAGTGTTCTTCGACACGCATTCGTGTTGAGGAACGGGTCCTGACTGTTGTCTGTGCTTATGTGCAGAATAGCGGTTCAGAGTACCCAGCCTTCTTGGAGTTCCTGGGTGGGATGTTGGAGGGTGCGCCGCCTGGGGACTCTGTTGTCCTACTTAGAGACTTCAAAGTTCATGTGGGCAATAACAGTGAGATCTGGAGGGGCATGACTGCAAGTAATGGCCTCCTGGATCTGAACCTTAGCGGTGTTTTGTTTTTGGACTTCTGTGCAAACCACAGTTTGGCCATAACCAACACCACGTTCAAATATAAGAATGTCCATTACAAAATCGATCATCGACCTCAGCACCAGGACGCTCGATGATTGATTTTCTAATTGTATCATCAGACTTGCGGCCATATTTTCTGGACACTTGGGTAAAGAGAGGGGCTGAGCTGTCATCTGATCACCACCTGGTGGTAAGTTGGATCAAGTGGTGGAGGTAGGACGCTGGACAGACCTGGCGTGCCTAGTGAGGGTGTGCTGGGAACACCCCAGTTCGCAAGATTTTCAACGCACACCTCCGGCAGAGCTTCAATAGCATTCCGAGGGAGACAGGGGACATTCAATACGAATAGACCATGTTCAGCACCTCGATTGCTGAAGCTGCTGCACTGAGCTACGGTCACAAGTTGATTGGTGCCTGTCGTGGTGGTCACCAAATGATGTCTGTCATGGTCCAAATGATGGACACCAGAGGTGAACGGAGGCAACAGTCTGAAGAAGGCGTCCGGGGGCGAGGTCACTGAGGCAGTTAAAAAACACCTTGGTGACAGAGCCCCTGCGGATACAAGTGGCAGAAATGAGCTTCCTCCGAAGGGTGGCTGGCCTCTCCGTTAGAGTTCCGGGAGGGGCTCAGAGTAGAGCCTCTGCTCCTCCACATCAAAAGGAGCCAGTTGAGGTGGTTCAGGCATCTGACAAGGATACCTTCTGGGCACCTCCTGGGTGGGGTGTTGCCGGCATGTCCCACTTTAAGGAGGCCCCAGGGCAGACCCAGGACACACTGGAGAAATTATATTTCTCGGCTGGCCTGGGAACACCTTGGTGTTCCCCGGACAAGCTGGAGGAGGTGGCTGGGAAGCAGGATGTCTGGGATTCACTGTTTAGGCTGCTGCCTCTGCGGCCCGGCCCCAGATAAGTGGAAGAAGGTGGATGGATGGATGGATGGATGGATGGATGGATGGATGGATGGATGGATGGATGGGTGGATGGATGGATGGGTGGATGGATGAATGGATGGATGGATGATGGATGGATGGAGAAAGTAATTTGTTACACTACTCCATAAAATGAGCTGAAACGCCACCCATTCATCAATTCTACTCTTCTTATAGGTTGAGAGATGGGGTACAACCTGGACATGTCACAAGACTGAGAGAACACGCAAACTCCACACAGGAAGGCCCCAGCTAAATGGTGGATTTGAACTCAGATGCTTCTTGCCATGAGGGAACAGTACTAACCACCATGTTGCCCTGGCCTGAAACCCACTGTCACAAAATTATAAGTTAGCAATATAAATCTGAATCTACTTGATGTAACACAAAACCAACAACACAATGCAAAACCAGCCCAAAGAGACTTTAAAGCAAAGCAATTCTCTTCCTGAAATATGAACAGGTAGAAAGGGAGGATGCAACCTGATGACTGCTCATCTTTCCTTTTGTTACCGGTTAAAGTTCAGGCTCTGGTTGCTAAGCTGGGGTCTGCATGCACTCTGCTTTAACATCACTCTGGGTTCTTAGTGTTAGCATGCTGTCTGTGCAGATTGTCACTTTGTGACAAATTTCATTTAGCAACAGCTGGCAACCTCCAGCAACTTCTTGCTAACTGTTCGAGGAATAAACATTTGTCCATAGAGACTAAAGGTTGTTAGGTGTTCACTGACCAATCGCTAGGTTTAAGTAAATTTAATTTCTCAGTAAGTATTAAGTATGAGTCAGTTATGCTCCTATTTAATTTTGTCAGAAAGAGGTAGGGTTATTGTACATTATCATCAGGCTTGTGTAACGCCCGCTTCTCTCTTATTTGATTAGGCAAATTAAACTTCAACGATTGATGTCTGATCAAAGGTGTTCAGCCTTGTTACAGATACTGCTGATTTTCAGGTGCTTAGGTGTTTCTGCTGCAAGCCACAAGCAGTCCTAAACATTTTCATAATTTATGCTGGCTACATGATTGTGAGATTGATTTTCAGTACCTTATAAATTCTATCAACAGTCTTCTCCTCAACATCAACCCTATCCATTGCAGACAATAGTAAAGAGTGCGGGTAAAAGTAGCAAGAAGTGTAATCACTGTGTGAATTCAGTTTGCTTAAAAATAGATTTCTGTTTCTTTTTCTTGATGCAGTTCATGTTTGAGGGGTACTAAAGGGTCAGAGACACTTCTGCATCTTAACCACAGACTGTATATAAAAGATGTAGCCACTCTGACATCACTCATAGGTTTGTGGACCACAGCATTGAAAAGTTTAGCACCCACAACTACATATGATATTAAATGGAATTACTATTTTTGACTAGTAAAAAAAACAGGTTTGAGACATTGTTGAGCACGGCACATTAAAAATGCATACTTTAAATACAGATTGTGTTAATATGTCAAACCAGAGCATGGTGGCTGATTTTTAAGTCATTGTCTTCTTGTCTTTACTTGTTTATAGTTTTTTATGGGTGACATAAAATGTCATAAGATATCTTTTTCATGTATTTACATCATCCTCCTGAACTAAAGATTTAACTAAAATGAATATACTGAAAATGTGTGACCAACTAATAGCAAATTAAATAAAGAAATGCAGAGCCAGTGAAGTACTCCTACACTGTTTATTTTTTGATATACTGTATATTGATTATGGATTGATTAGAATTCTTTTTATGTGTAATGTTATAATGTTATCACAGGTACCTACAACCCAAGTGAGAACATCTTTATACACATAATTTTAAACCAATGCTCAAAACCTGAAAATTAATTCAAATTTTTTGAGTCATTAAAAAAAGAATGTATTTAACTAACTGGACTCATGAAATATAGGGGGTCATTTTAGGAGAGAGAAAAAATTACTAATATATGATTTATTTTTTCACAATCCATTTATTAATGAGCCACCTTTTATATATAGTAGCTACTTTCCTCCCACCCCCCCAAAAAATAATCTTACATTTACATGATAACTTGTTTCTAAAACTGCCAAGTAAATGTAAAGTACAATAATTTTCCTTCTGTAATGTGGTGGAGTATAAAGTGAACTGGGAGGGAGGATAGGGCGAAGGAGAGATGGTTTCCTTCAAGCCAAACCATCCTAGCCATACAAAAAAATCAAGTTGGCGGCCTGACAGACAATCCTCCAATTTCTTTAGCTCACAGCATGCTACCGGAGGAAGGCAAAGCTAAAATGGAAACTCAGTAACTGACCTTTAATGTAATACGGCGCCGATGGCTCACCAAAGAAAGGCTCTGGACTAACAGCCATTGTGCGACTGTGTATGCGTGTGTGAGAAAGTGTGTATGTGTGTGATGAGTTATGACCAGCTCTCATGTCGGCATTTGGAAAGTTGAGAGGCAAAGCCAGGTGGATTAAGACAACTCGCCTCTGTAAGCATGGTGAAAATGTGTGTGTGTGGGTGTGCATGTAAGAGAACTGAAATGTATAACAGACGCATAAAAATGCCGCCGTAAACAAAAGAAAACAAATTAAAGAAGGCAAACCACTGGCACAACATTAAAAATGAAACAAAATAAAATGTGACTCAAATAAAATGTGCACTGAAAACCTAACCAGACAACATAAACAGTGGTTATGTGGGCTTTTAGATGGTTTGAAACTCTAGAGTCAAGGATATGTACTTCCCCTGCCTCTTCACTTGTAGGCCATGACCTTTCTGACCTCCAAAACAGGTGTGTCAGGGGGTCCTTACAGAGGCTCTTTCTTAGAAACACTGCTTCAGTCTCAAAAACAACAACAACAGATGGATGGCTGTGAAGTGGAAAAAAGTCATCAGAGGAGGAGCGATTGGCCTGAGACTGTTCAAGAAGAAACACACAGAGGAGGATTACATTACACATTAAATATATATATGAAATACATTTACTTGACTTAAATCAGTGACATTTATTTCCTGTTGGCTGAAACATTGTCATCATGGTTTTTAAGCCAGATGTTACAAATTACGAGTGATTCTGACTGAGGACGGTCATACAAGCTACGAAAATGTCAAAAACAAGTCTAAAACAGATGTAGGGTACATAAAACCTCGGATAGGCTTTATAGGCTATTTTATTGTAATCATAAACTTAATGTATTATTGAAGGAAACTTTAAGATATTGAGACTATCTTAGTGTCATTTTTTCGTAAACATCTTCACAATCGTATTACTTTTAGGTAACATAACCCTAACCCTAACCATCTTGGCATTCTGTATTTGCTTTAATTTTAAGAAGCCAGACCCATGTTTTTTTTTAATTCTTTTATTTTTGCTGCTGTTTAACATAACAGTCTACTAGCAAATTTGCTATATGCAAGAAGAGTAGCTAATTTGGTTGCTAACAGGACTATAGTTCAAAACATTTTAGTCAAAATATGTATTTGTTTGTGACTGCTATAGGAAACCAAAAAGTACCAATTCTTCAGAGAATTGAAAATGTCTAATAAAACAAAAATCGAGTGTGCTTATGTTTTTGTGTACGTCTAGAAAATGGCAACTACTGGCACTTGGGAACTAGCACAATAGCATGCTAGTTGCTATGTGCCAGTAGTCTAGCTAACATGGTTACTGAAACAAGTCACAGTGAAAAAAAAAGAGTAGATGCTCTTTAAATTCTAAAGGTGGTATATATTAGAACATAAAAAATAATTAGTTCCATTTCAGGTCTTAAAATGTGATAAATACAGCCTCAAGTAAATGTTAGGGTTTTCATGTTTCATCTCTGTTTGTATTTAAAAAGTATTCAGAGGATCGACGCTGAGGTAAGAACAGATTTTCATTGTCTCCTAGTGTATAATATCTTAGAATTATTTACTGTGTTTGTATCTGTCTGCTAAAGTAAACATCATAGTGAATAACAATTTTCAAACTGTTAAAGATGATAAAATGACCTTTATTCTGATTTTGTAGCTCTCTGTTTCTTAAAAGAGAAAACATTTCGCCCCAAATGTAACTGTTTTACACAGTTACTCGGCCCTAAATCATGAAGTTGCTTATGAAAGATTTGCAGTCTGTCCTGTATGTGCATACCACTGAGCTGGATAGCAGCAGCAGTAACAATAGTAAAACCCTAGGAAAAACATCAAATGGGAGAAGCAACTGTAAAAAGTATCACATAAATGTAACGAAGTTACATACAAAACACTGATGCCATAGGAATAAGAACTGAGTAAAAACAGGCCCAGTAGCAGAATTAGACGTGTAATCTATAGTCAGAATCTAATGTAATACAAATGTTCAATGGAATGTTTAATAGCAGCAAACACTATGCAGAAACTGAACTCAGCACTCCCATTGATAGATGAGAAAAAAGGTAGAAGCAGACGGCAGCGCACAGCAACTGTCGCCTCCTTCACCTTGAGTGCAACAACTTACATGGAGAATGCATAACTCTCTCTTTCTCTCTCTCTGTATATATATATATATATATATATATATATATATATATATTTATATATTTGTTTTTTTTTGTTTGTTATTTAAATAT
>VURO01049506.1:9818-28921 GCA_015108175.1 Pelvicachromis taeniatus | reverse complement strand
CTGAGGTGAAAAGACAGTGCGTTTACTTACAGTGCTCCAAAATGTATTCCAACTGTTTGCAAATAATGCAGTTCCCAATTGTGCTCCTCCTTTGCTCCCGAGTGTCTCCTTGTCTGTGGTAGCCCAGTGCTCCCCGAAACTTCTCTCCGCCCAACTCTCCAGGAGAGGACGTAAAAGAGCAGAAAATCACAGTTAGCAGGTTCGCTAGCCGACAGTTCCAGTTCAGTGTAATAATCCCACTTCGACGGTCGCTGCATCCAGCTTAAATGCCGCTGGTCGTAGATGACGGCTGATTGGAAACAGCTGGCCGAGTGATGAGACGCGGGAGGACCAACGACAGCGCGGAGGGACTTCCGGGTCGAAGGTCGCGCGGCTACTATTGGAGATCGGCGTCTATTTGTCATGACATGTTTTCAAACTGCCGTTTATTAGAAACAGGTGTCAATAAGAGACAGGCCACTATTAGAAGATATACGGTATGTCATTATATAATAGTGTATGTGTTAGCCTGATGTGCACACAATGCCTGACCCTCGCATTTCCCTCAGAGAACCTCTGGAGGCTTATATCTACTTTGGACCCGTGTATTACCAGAAACTGAAGCACATGGTTCTTGACAAGATGCACGCCAGAGCCCGAGGCCCCAGAGCCGTTCTCACCAGGTAGTTTCTCACCTGTGGTGATGTTGAGATTTGATTAGGGCCTATAAGTGTTAAATTAAATTCTGCGTTTCCACCTCTCCTGATAACAGGCAGCCCACGGAGGGTCGCTCCAGAGATGGAGGTCTGCGTTTGGGTGAGATGGAGCGCGACTGTCTGATCGGCTACGGAGCGAGCATGTTGCTCCTGGAGCGCCTCATGATTTCCAGCGACGCCTTCGAGGTGGACGTGTGTGGGCAGTGCGGGCTATTGGGATACTCCGGGTGGTAAGCTGTTTCTGCTGGTGAAACATGTTACTGTAGGCAACACAAGGTCCGGTGCACATTAATATGAACTGAAAGAAGGGGAAATATTTTAGTTTACACAGTGAATAAACTCTGGAAAAAAGCTCAGTAACTGTGTAATCCGGGTGATCCATAAACGTCTGCTCTGTTTCCGTGTCTCAGGTGTCATTACTGTAAGTCGTCCTGCCACGTTTCCTCCCTGCGTATCCCGTACGCCTGCAAGCTGCTCTTCCAGGAGCTGCAGTCCATGAACATCATCCCTCGACTCAGGCTGTCGCGCTACAACGAGTGAGCAGGACGGGGACAGCGACGGGTTGTGTGAGTCACAGGTTTAGAGCGAGAGGTATAATTTGATTTGTGAATGTTAGATCGAGCGACAAACGAGCAGAAAGAAGCTAAAACAGGATTATTTTTGTTGTTGTTTAAAATGTGAAAACTGTTTTTTGGGTTTTGTTTTTTTTTTATATATATATATGTTTATTCTTTCTCTGTTTGTGTACATAATAAATAAGTTGATGGTTTGTCTTACACTTTGACTTCTTTAATTACAAATATCAAAACGTTGCCCTTTCAGGGCAAAATGTCCAGAATGTCGCCCACTTTAAATTGTTTGTCCTGAAATGTGTTTTTCCCACTTGGAGAAAAACCATACCCTAGAGTCCCAGAAGTCCCATAATAACTTCTTATTTTCAGTAGATTCTCTCATCACTGCTGATTTACTATAAAACTAAATGGTAGAATCAAGTGAGTGAATCTAATCAGTGTCGTCACCTTGGATAATAAACTGATCTGTTACCCACGATCATTGCACTAGGTGTAAGCAGTCCAGCATCCTCTATAACTTTGTCACTTAACCAGTGTAGCCTGCCGTAGTGTTTTCATTCAGCCCTTGAATAACATGAAATTAGTACATTTGTTTTTCAAGGTCTTTCTCAAAAATATAATTCAGAAGCACATCATGTGTAGATCCACTATCTGATAAATATATGAAATAATAGGACATTTGAGACTTAAATTTCCAGTGTATAAAATATCAGCATCGTCCCGTTTTTGCTGACTTCTTTCTCAAGTCTTTCTCTACGTTTCTTTACACCAGTTCAGTTCATAAACTGCTCAGAAACAGTTTGTGTTTTCTGATATGTGCTGAGCCGTTTGAAAAGTATTTGAGATGAAAGAAAGCATTACTTCAAGAATGCTGAATTACTACGACTGCAACTTTACACTTGCACCGTGAACACCGTGGACGTGTTGAGTATAAGCGGGCCATGGGGTGTCACTATTTTGTTTTATTACCTAAAGTAGCAAACCCACTCAGGAAACTAAATCAGGCTTAAACTGTGTTAAAAACAAAAAAACGCATAAAAAAATTGAAAATACCGTATCTCTTCCAATAACTCCCGGTCTCTTTTAAACACCGGTTTCTAATAAGCGCCGGTTTGAACACATGTCATTCAAATAGACCCCGGTCTCCAGTAGTAGCCTGGCGACCTTCGACCCGGAAGTCCCACCGCTGTCGTCGGCTTCTTCTTTTTAAATTTTATTGGCGGTTGGCAAACAACTGTTGAATGGTGCATTACCGCCACCAACTGGCATGGAGTGTGACTGGAACGTCGCTCAAAAAAAAAAAAAAAAAATTATTTTAAAGTTGCTCTGTGGGATTGGTACCGAGTCTGAGAATTACCTGCCCAGTTGGGAGCCACGCAAACTCATAACACATTAGAAATGCAACAAAAAAGCTACATACAGCATAATATACAACATCAGTACATGTTATACTATACACAAACTGCCATATGATGCGCAGTGTTGCTTTAAAGATAAAGAAGCGGCTGTTTTCTGCAAGTGGTGACCACCAGCCTGTCAAATCATAAAGAATAATGTTTTTGTTATCATTTTAACACAAGAAGACAAACAAGAAGAAACAAAATAGTGTGCGTCTCATAATTATATTTTTTATAAAATATAAAATGAAATGCACAGCTCGTGACGAGTCACTGCCTTAACTCTTTACTCCTTGAAAGCCCGCTCGGAGTAAAACCACCAGTCAAACCAGCTGTTTACAGATTTATACTGAGGTGTGAAAACTGAGGATGTTGGCGAATGTCTTCTTTATTAGGGAAGGAGTTAAAGTACAATTTTAAGACACGTATTAACCTTTTAGAATATAAAAGGTTAGCTGATGTTTGTGTGTTAGTTTAATGTATAAATGGGACTTTAATGAGAATCGGAGCAGTTTTATCGTTATCACTGCAGAAATCCTGATGATTTAAAACCTTTTTTGTAGAAAGAGGAAATCGTTTGTGCTCTGATATCAGTGCATCTTTATGCAACTGATACACACGCAGAAAATGAGCGTTAAAATGTTCTAAAATTCATCTCGTGGATCAATGAGTATTGATTAATCTTTTTATTATTATATATAATCAGCACTTTTAATACATTTAATTTGTTTATATTTTTTAACTGATTATTGGAAGATTGTAATTTTGTTTGATCAGAACCAAAAACGGGAGCAACTGAAGTCTCTGGGTATAGAGAGGAGGACGTCTCCTGCGGACAGCTGGATGCTCGATGCAGCGGCTTTGTTGACGTTACCAGGGAGAGGGCAGCTTTAAGTCATATGATTTCCTCTTTAAAGTGAAGCCCTAATGCCACCAACTTGTCGTATGTGGCGTCACCACATACCCCCTACTCCCACGTACACACACAACTCTATTGGGGCCTTTTCATTGAACAAAAGCAGAGCACATCCGTTTGTGCGGGCAAGTGTGTGAGAATGGGATGGGTTTTTTTTTTTTAGTGCCTGCACCTGTCCTATTTTACGAAGCCCTAATAAGCAGATAACAGTCACCGGGCTGGGGGAAAAAAAATGAGTGAGGGCCGTTGAAATTAGGCTGAAATTAATTAGGTCCTCCTCTGAAGTCCCGACTTTGTGTGGCCAGCATCTAGAGCAAAAATGAAGATTTCCCTGACCTTTCACCCAATCCAGCCGCTCTTTCCTTCCTGTTTGAGCCCGATTGGATGCTCGCCCCTGTCCTAACCAAGCCTGGCCCTGTGTCCGCCACCCTGTCCTGTGCGTCGGTGAGTGTCAGCAGTGGTGTGCACGCCTGCGCACTGCGAGTGAAAGTCCTTCTTTGCGCTCCATGGTGTGGTGAGTAATTCAGCCATAATCCGCCTTTCTCCTCTCCCCTCTTCTTTCCCCTCTCCTCTCCCCCTCTCCTGCGGTTCCATTCATATTCTAATCACAGCTTTCCCTTCTCCAGCTCTCAGGCACTCCATCAGAGCCCTCCCAGCCTCGGGTTTTGCACTTTTACTTCCCCCCCTTTGTGACCGTTCCCTCTTCTCAGAGGCATACCAAAAATAAGGTTGCAAAGAAAAAGAGGTGAGAACTCCACCAAAACATTCACGCTGGTGCAGTTTCTTCATGTATGGATGCGTGGTCCGGAGCACAGCGCGCCGCGGCTCTGGAAAAGTTACCACAATAGTGCTTTTGGGGGGGTTTGAATGAGGAGTGAGGAGCAGCACAAATGCAGGCAACAAGTGTGCGAGAGATGTGAAGTGGGAGTTAAAACCAGAAGGAAAGGCAGGAGTGGTGGTTGTGTAGAGATGTATGTTTATTCGGAGCTTGGAGGTGTATAAAAACGTATTAAATGCCATAATGGAAGACGGGGAGGCCACAGTGTTAGGACTGCGTAGATCTAAGCCTCTTTTTTTTTTTCTTTTTTTTTTCGTTGGGAGGGAGCTTTTCTTATTCAAAACAGCCCCACAAAAGACTTCCAGTGAGCCTTGCCACATCCCCATCTGACTTGGGGCCATTCATCAGCCTTCCAAGCCTATCAATGACATGTCCCCATCAGGGCTCCTATAAAATCAGCCCCTTTCCCATGAAACATCAGCAAACATTTTGACGGGTCTGGCTTTCCCCCCGCTGGATTTCTGGAGTCTCTACCCCCCTCGCCCCACACCCTCACCCCCTTCCTTTCCACCCTTATTCCCACCTCCCCTCCTCTCCTCCGCCAACACCACCCCTCTCTTGGGCGAACCTCAGATCCTCAACATCTCCCGTGACGGGCAGTGGTCACGGAAACACAGAGCTAGACGAGGGGAGAGCCGCTGAGGAGGGGGAAACGTGCACTAAGCCATTTTCTTGGAGGAGTCAGTGTCGTTGATGGGAAGAGGATGCATTGCGGGCTGCTGGAGGAGCCTGACATGGATTCCACAGGTCAGTCCTGTTAAACTCTGCCTGCCTTGGATGTGTTGAGGAAAACCAGCTTCTGTTCACATTGTATGAGTTTTCTGCTGCGCTTCTGTTAAGTCTGGAACTTTCTCTGCAGGCATTGGGGTGAACTGTCCGGACGCTCATTATTAGCTTTTTAAATTTCCAAATTTACTTACGAGGGAGTGTTTTTGGTGCCACTCGCTTACGGGAAGATGCAGGAGACATTTGATTAGAGAAGATCAGGAAATAGACCTTCAGTCTCCACACTTGGTTTCATGCTGTTATTTTTTTAAAGTCAAACTAGAGAACTTGTAATTATGAGAGCAGCAATTAAAAGCTCAAGTGCACATCACAGTGCACCTGCTTTTTTTGTTGTTTTTTTTCTACAAAACTGCTTAAAAAAAAAAGCCTCTTTTTTTTTTTCAGCTTCGAAACAGGTTTTTACTAAGAATTTATCACCGAATGTGGTAAAAGTGAGTCCGCTCTGCAACGTTAATGACAAATCTAATTATACACACTTCCCAGCAATTTGTTGTGTTTTTTTTTTTAATGTCATTCCTTAATTGTCATTTAGCACATTTTCCTGGATGATGTAGTTTAGTCCCGAGTGTGTGCTCATAAATGAGCGAACATCCGTTTTCACTTGTTGATCAAATTTAATCCAATTATTTAGATCCCCAACTTATCTGTTCTTGTGGCAAATGAAGCTTGAGATCCGAGCCTCTGTGGAGAATTAGCTCCACTTCAGAGGATTCACTTTTTCATTTCCAGGTTTTTTTTTGTTTTGTTTTTAAAGCTAGAGAAAAAACCCAATGCAGACGGGGACTGATGAGACACGATGAGGACCTGGAAATGATGTCATTTCTGTGTGATGCTATGTACCATCTATCAGTGCTACAGTGTTATAACACTGTTAAAGAGTAACCTAAAATATTTATGTACCAAAAATACTTTCTCCTCTCGAGTTTTTAGTTTCTTTTTTCCAGACAGGATTTTAAGAGCAGTCACACTTTTTTTTTTTATTTCCCCCCCTCAGCACGTGCTGAAGATTGAAGTATCACCTCTTCATCGAATCTTAACTCTTAAAACGTTTGATTATCTTCCTCGACGCCCTGCTCAGGCACAGCAGCTTGGTGCTGTGAATGTTGTCGCATGTAAAAGACAAAAAGGTTCATGAAGTTTAATGTGGAGGGATCTTTTGTTCCATTTGTTGCAGAGGCTAAAGGTTTGGTTTAGTTTTGCATAAACATGTCGGTGACTCTTTCCTGATCACATCTTAGTTTTTATGCTTAGAATTCAGATCCTCTGTTTACGACGTGCAGTTTAGCTCAAACTTTCTGGTAGAGAAAAAGCTGACGCTTTAATTCGAAGGAAATTTTCCACCGAATTAAATTAAAAGAATATTGTGAATGCCTCTCGTGAAACGAGTTATAGAATTTGAGTTTTTCCCCTCTCTGCCCGGCCTGTTTCTACATGAAAGCCTCGGTGTTTTGCTGCTGCTCGCTCACAGAAAGCACACCAGTTGAGCTATTTCTAAGTAGAAATTAAAACAGGACAATGGCCTCTATTCCACCAGACTGCTTCAGTAATGTGCACAGGCTCTTTTAAGCAAGTGTGTATGCTCGTAGTCTCCTGGGAACAATGCTGGATTCCTGCCGTCCTGGTGAAAAGATGTCAAATAGAGCCAGGGCTGCGCTGCTGCCCATACAATCGATTGTTGTCAGCTCTCCCTGTCACATTAGCGACATTTAAAGTGTCCTGTATAGCCAGTGATTTGCAGTGTTTATGTAAATACAGCTTTGGCTCTCTTCCACTGCAGGATGACATTAGTCACTTCACAAAAAGATTTTTAAATGGGTGGGTTTGGTTGGTTTTTTTTTTTAGTTAAGTTAAAGGTTAATTGAAGAAAATAAAAAAAGAACAAAACTGAATGAAAGTGTAAACTAAACATTTTTTTAAAACTGTCTAATTTTGTCATAATAAGAACAACTTTTTTTTTTTCTTTTTTTTTTAAAGTCGTTTCTAAGAGCTGATCTGTGGTCTTTTTATAGAGAGCTGGATTGAACGGTGCCTTAATGAGAGTGAGAGTAAGCGATACTCCAGCCACACGTCTCTGGGGAACATGTCCAATGACGAACGTAAGCAGGAGCGACTGTACTTGCACTGAATCCTCTGTCTGCACGGAGCTTTTAAACCTCCGAAATTGCCATTTAGCCGGAGAACAAATGATAAGTGTGCGTTTGTGCCGCACTTCTGTCATTTTGCTGTAATTACTTAATTAAGCCCTACGTGTGCTGTTTATTCCAGATGAAGAAAAAGAAAATAACAGAGCCTCGAAACCACATTCGACACCGGCTACGCTGGAATGGTAAGTTATTTAAAAAAAAAATGTTTTCTTTTATCATTTAAAGAGAAAAGCTGCAACATGTCACAACACAACAGCCTATTTAAAATATTAAATATATTCTAAAATTAACGTGAAACTGATGTAACCATTGCTTTAAATCAGCCACTCACCAAAGAGTCGGCTTTATTTAAAGAAAATTAAATGATGCGCACATCAGAGCACTTTTTTTTTCCTTTTCATTGTTTTAATCCTGTGTTGTCTTCATCCTGCAGACTCTGTTATTATTTTCAGTAAATTTGAGTTCATTTAAATTGTCTTAAATGTCACGCAGATGACGACGTTCTGTGCACATTTTAGGGAAAGTTACTTTATATCTGCTTAGCAGAAACAAATTAGTGCACCTGCAGCCTCAACATGCAGCACAATTCATTCATATCATGGAAAAACCGACTCCTATTGTGACAAGTCTGTGTTTAAAATTAGAGAATTAAAAGAGAATAATTTTACACATTACATTATGGACGTTCAAATCTCCTGTAATAATAATGAACTTTTTTTTTTTTTTTTAACTTTTCATAGCCAGTCTCTTTTTGTTTTGTTTCATAAAGTTAAGTAAATGGGTGATTTGATTAAACAGAAGAAAAGAAGTCTAAAAATGTTTATAATGTATGCTGTATTAGGAAATCATCAGCAAATAGTTGAAATGCAGATAAGTAGTTAGAGTGTTGAATCAAGAGTAAATAATCTTTCTGGCATTAGTTCTTGTATATTTGTAATTAAAAAACAATTTTTTTTATTGGGTCACATGACTGATCGCAGTTTGCATTTGATTGTCAGAAGACTTAAATAGAGCTGTTCTACCGAAAGCAGTAAAAATGGATCTAATTGGGGGAAAAAAAGTTTCTAAGTAAATGAAAATGTATCTAAGTTCAACAAACAGCCAAGTCTTTTAATGCAGAGGTCTACATACAGTACCCAGACACGTACAGGACGGTATGACATGTTACCCAGCATTAAAGTGCGTTTAAAAGGTCATTATTTGGAGGAATAAATGAGGTCGCAGAAGCTTGGAAAACCGTGAAAAACAGTTTTTAAATCAGAGTGAAAAATAAGTGGGTTCAGGCTAGCAATGAAACTGTTGTTCCGTAATTATGTAAGTAATTGCAGCAGTTTGAGGATTGAATGTGTAGTTCAACAGTTTGAAAGGTCAAATTTACTTCTGCTGAATCGGTCTGTTGCGTCTTCGTGATACTGTTTTCTTCTTCTGATTGTCGTTAAAGAGTTACAGACGTCACATTTAAGCGATTTGTTTGGAGGATTTCCTTTTTTACTACTCTTCTTGGTTCATTTAAAAATCTTTTCTAGATTAAAGAGAATAATGCAGGGACCAAGAAAAACTCCAAAAAGTGAACTAAAAAAAAAACAAAACGGCTACAAATAGAAAACAATAAAAATTGCTAAATGTGATGCTGGTGTACCTCAGGGCTTAGTTTCAGGCCCTTTCGTATTTATCGTATTGCCTTTTCTTATTACTTAAGATGTTAGATGTACACAAATAATATGAGGGGTGAAACGTAGATGAGTTGTGATGTGTATTTCTTAAAAGTGAGTGACACATTCACATATTTGACTTTGGGAATGTTCTTGAAAGTGAAGCTGAAGTATTGAGGTCATTGCTTTGTTGAGCCACTGGGGGGCAGAATACTTAAAAAAATGCTAAATACTTCAGAAGTGTTCGTGTCTCCTGTGTTGGCAAACAGTTAAGAGCACAAGTGCTGCTTCTGTAAATAAGTGTGAATATTTCAACGATCAAAGATCGATCAAATACAATTTCCAGTATTGGGAACGCTCGACTGATAAACAGCTGTTCTGCTGTAATGTGAATTCGTTCACTGCAGCTGTTAGTGAGACGAGGTTGCAGGAAAAATGGATGTTGCAACTCCAGAGGGAGTAGCTGTTGTCTTTGTTGATGTCTGCGTTGTCATGCCTTGCGTGACACCCCAGGGCATAAAACACTTTGGGGCTGCTGGGATTCCACAGACTGTTGGCTTTATAATAAATAGTGCTGTAAGAAAATCCAGTGTTAAATCTGTGCAATAATGCATTATACTCCAAGTAAGATAATGATTACCTTGATGTGGCTGTTCAATTTTGTATCTGCTTTAATCCGTCCTCTTAGTAACATAAACTGTAACATCGTGAGTTTCGTATTAGATCACAGTAATTTTGACATGCCCTGTTCACGCACGAGCTTCCAAACGTCCACCTGACATTTCCCCCGTTGTCATTCACAGGCTAGAAGAAAACTACGAGATAGCCGAAGGTGTGTGCATCCCCCGAAGTGCCCTCTATATGCATTACCTAGACTTCAGCGAAAAGCACGACACGCAGCCTGTGAACGCGGCCAGCTTTGGAAAGGTGACATTCAAACTTGAGTAGTGATGAAGGTCACGAGTCAGCAGTCACACCTGCATCTATTGTAGCTCTAGAAGAAATTTGTGAAATGCCTTTTCGCTATTATTACTATTTTCTTTGAGTTTTCACTGGTTTTTAATATTCAGGTATGAAATGAAAGCTTATAGCTGATGTTGCAGATGCACCGCAAACCGAGGCGAACTCTGCTCAGTCAGCCGTGAGCGTTGCGCTGGGGCTGTTGCACGCCTGGGTCGGTTCTTGTGCGGCTCTGTTGAAAGTTGTATCAGATCAAAACTCAGTGTGAAGCAAAGCTGTGGCTGAACACATAATCTAGAGCCAAAGGAGATGTGCTTTGGTCTGTTCCCACAACCCCAAGAAGTTCCTCAGCCTTCCTACCCCCAGCCATCCCCTGTACCCTGGACTCCAGCCCCAACCCCCAACCCGGGCCCACCCCGGCCCCTCCACAGCTCCTGTCGGAAGATATTGAAAAAGAGAAGGGGCCTGGATTAATGTGTAATTAAAGGAAATTTGGAAGGGTGAGATGTTGCGGAATGTTAGATCAGTGGCTGGAGCAGTGTGGGGTGTCCTTTAGGAAGGCTTCATTGATTCAGGACAAAAAAATGAGAGAGGGCCCGGACTGCCTCCCTGTCTGCTCATTTATCAAGCGGGGCCTGACAGAAACTTCACAGCTTGGCCTCTTTTTTCATCCCACACAATGGAGAGCTACACTGTTTGCTAAAGTTTCTGCACCAGGAGCTGGACCGAGGAGCCAATCTCTTTGGACAAAAAAAAAATAGAGAGAGAGAGAGGAAAGGTGGAAAGGAGGGAGTGGAAAAGGAAAAGAGGGAGAAAAGGAGTGAGGATGGGTGGAAAGATGCAGGGAGGCTGTAGATATGGGGGTAAGGGAGGGGGAGTAATTCCCCTGCATGTCATAAATACACAGACTCTGGAAGCTTTTCTTGTGCACGGCGCTCCCTGTGGATACGACTAGGAGACCAACTTTATTAAACACTCTCTGGCTAAGAGCTAAAACTGAAGTGCAGCATATTCTGTTGACTTGTGCGTGCTGTAAATCCATATTATCCAATAATAATAAGTAAAATACGCACACCTGCTGCAGAGGTGCTTCCTTATGTCACCGCTTTCCACCGCCTTTTCTTTTTCTTCTGGTTTTATCCAACGCAGGCAACAACATGAAATGTGAATATTTTGAATGTATACTTACCAACAGTGTTTCTGTCACAATAAACAGATCATAAGGCAGCAGTTTCCAGCGCTGACTACCCGACGACTGGGAACAAGAGGGCAGTCAAAGTAAGTTGTCTCTGTTTTTTTGTTCCTGAGTTTAAAACCATTTAAAAACCACCTGTTTAAAAAAAGTCATGTTTTGTTGTCATGTTCTTTCTACACTTTTATTTGACTCCACTCAAGCCTAAACCTGTAACCTCTATTATTCTAAAGTGTCTTTGAAAAGCAATCTAAAAATGAAACAACTTATTATCGCTTTTCTGATGACGTACTTGTGGAAATATTCACCCAAAAAAAATAATAAAAACAAAAGACGCGCGTTCATTAAAGAAGGCGAAAAATGCAAAATAAAAATAAAACTATGAAGAAGAAAAAAACTAAAGCACGCTTTGACTAGTGTTATTATTATTTTGCAAATAACATTTTATTTTTAAAAACAATATTTTATTTGAATTATTTTCTTGTCTTATGTATCAGCCAAGCGATCCTCAAACGTCCTTTGCTGTCGATCTGTTCGTCGTCTCTGCTCCTCAGGTATCACTACTACGGAATAGCGGTGAAGGAGACCTCCCAGTATTATGACGTGATGTACTCCAAGAAGGGAGCGGCGTGGGTGAACGAGACGGGGAAGAAAGAGGTCACGAAGCAGACAGTGGCGTATTCACCGCGCTCCAAACTGGGGACGCTCCTGCCAGAGTTTCCAAATGTCAAAGACCTAAATTTGCCTGCCAGCCTGCCAGAAGAAAGGGTAAACAGGAGTTTTAAAAGTCCATCCTTCCAGCGCCCCCCTCAGCCCCCTCCTCCCTTCGCCGTTCCTTGCCATCTCACCAGCTCTGCGCCCCCTCTGGCTCTTTTATCTGCCCCGGGAACTTCAGTGGGTTTGCGTTTAGAGAAGGACCTTGAGGATTTATATGCTGGCTCCTCTCTAACTCTTAATCTTTTGGGGGAGATAATAAGATCTAGCGGTGGACAAAAGGACAGGCACTAGCTGTCCGGCTTTTAAAGGGGGGCCATGATTTTAAATGGTTTGTGTTTTGCTGATCTCTAAAGCTCGTTTTATATTACTCCGCTCAAGCCGGGGCCTGTAACATCTATTTATTGGCTCCCGTGCTTTGTTCAAGATTTATCTTCTTGTTTTTGCAGCATTTTTTCTTTTGCAGAAAAAAGAAAAAAGCTGTTAAGTTTGTTATGCAATTAGATTAATACCCCGCTGTTGCCCACAGGTGTCAACCTTCATCATGATGTACAGAACGCATTGTCAGAGGATTCTGGACACCGTTATTCGGGCCAACTTTGACGAGGCGAGGCCTTTTCTGTTTAAAATGACCACTTTAACGTCTGTTTGAGCACATTTGGTGTCTGCCGTTTGTATGTTTTTAATATCGCGTCGTGTGCAACGGCCACAGGTCCAGAGCTTCCTGCTGCACTTCTGGCAGGGCATGCCGCCCCACATGCTTCCTGTCCTCGGCTCCCCCACGGTGGTGAACATCGTCGGTGTCTGCGACTCCATCCTCTACAAGGCCATCTCAGGGGTGCTGATGCCCACCGTCCTGCAAGCACTGCCTGATAGGTGAGAGCGTCCACTTCCCTCTACTTCAGCTCTTCGTCACGTTGTTAACAGTAATATCCTGATTTCTTGTGGTTTTGATATCTTGTGCACAGCTTATGCAGCTACACTTTTACAGTTTAAAAGTTATTAGCTGTTTGGAAACGTGTTAGCTTTATTTATCGTGATGTGTAAAGGCGGGGTGGCTCATTTTCTAAAGCTTCAAAGTTTCAAGTAAAGCCTCGTCTGTAAGACAAAACAAGAAAGACGTCCTGAGAAAATTTGAGGCTTTCGTGAAAACATGAAGTGAACAGTGAACGATCCTGAGCTCACAAATGGTTTTTAACCCACTCTTTTTGCTTTGTTTTTGTGGCCCAAACAGTTAATTAGTTAATTAGTTCTTTAGATGCGACCCTTACTAAATAAAATCACCTGTTTTGTCTCAGCTACTAAATGTGCTTCCTTTTCTCCTCATCTGCACAGTTTAACTCAGGTCATTCGAAAATTTGCCAAACAGCTCGATGAGTGGCTTAAAATAGCACTTCATGACCTTCCAGAAAACCTGAGGAATATCAAATTTGAACGTAAGCATAACATATGCCAACGTGATTGTTTGCTTCTTAAGCACGTACGGATTTTATGGGGTAACTTCTCAGGGATTGATTGTATTTGCTGCTGCTTTTGTTTTTCAGTATCGAGGAGATTTTCTCAGATCCTAAAGCGGCAAACATCATTAAACCATCTATGCCAGGTGCCTATCGTGGTCTGAATGTTTTTTAATAAAATCCATATGAAAGAACAAAAGCTGATAAGGGATGTGGGTATGCTTGGATTTGTCATATTGTTGACTTATCTGTCCCAAGGCATCGCGGACTGTGATAAACAGCGCCGACATCACCTTTCAAATGCTGGAGGACTGGAGGAACGTGGACTTGAACAGCATCACCAAGCAGACACTTTACACCATGGAGGACTCGCAGGAGGAGCACAGGCAGCTTATTATCCACTGTAAGTCGCCCTGACTCCGCACCCGGATGGGCAGCGGAGCGCACTTTACTTTGACGTGAACGACTCGCCGGGGGACGGTCATTCCCACGGCCGGCAGAGTCAGAGCGTTAATGACGCGGAGCAAAAGGTTAAACAAGTTCAATCTGCTCTCAAACGCCCTGCGGAGCATCTCCTTTTCCCTGCACTCTCGCGCCTCTGAATCAGCCCTGAAGGGGTCAGAGGTCACACATACGTCGAAGCTGCTGTGTGAAGTTGAAGGTGCTGTTTGTGTTCTTGTAACGTAACACGCTATGTGACGCCCCCCCCCCTCTCACAGTGTATCAGGAGTTTGATCGTCTGCTGGAGGAGCAGTCGCCGATCGAGGCTTACATCGAGTGGCTGGACTCGATGGCGGATCGCTGCGTTGTCAAGGTCAGACAGCTGACAGGCATTACCCTCTGTTTTTGTGTGGTTGTTTAGACACTTTAGTGTAAGCTGCACAGGTGAAAAGTTCATTTTTTAATAATCCTCCCCTCACTGAGACACCTGTTCCTGAAAGGCCTCTCCTCCCTGCATGTCTCTCTTAAACCGAGTCACTTAGGTTGCGATCCTCCCACTTAATGATGTCTTCAAGCTTCCCATTTGCTTCCATTATGTGCCATATATTGCCTTGTAAAATTTCCGTCTCCGCGGCAACGTCTTGGACCGCTCAGACAATAGTTCAATGGGAAGGCGTGTCCCCGGGGGCAAATTAAATAGTTGACTTGTTGACATGTTTTTCGTTCCTGTGGGTTAAGCCCCAATACGGACCCGGGGGTTAATTCTACCCCGGCGTCCCCTCCCTTCCCCCCTCTTTTCTCATGGAAATGTTTCTCTCTAGGTGGCGGGGAAGAGGCCCGGGAGCCTGAAGAAGGTGGCCCAACAGTTCCTCCTTATGTGGTCGTGTTTTGGTACCAGAGTCATCCGGGATATGACCCTGCACAGCGCGCCCAGCTTCGGTGAGCTCCTCCTGCTTTTCATTCAACAGAAAACACACACAGATGTGACAGTCATTATATTTACCGTGTCATCCATGTAAACCGCTGAAAATAGCTCCGCTAATAATATCTTTAGTGAAATTTGAGGGTTTTTAAAATATAAATTCAGACTTTCCTTCACTTACTCATGATTTTCACATTTGAAAGCTACTCTGAGCCAAATCAAACGGATCTAAAGAGCTGAGATGTCTCTTAATTGGAACGAAATGATGGTTTAATGATTCCTCTGCTTGCTTAGCTTCGGCTCTGAGACGAGGCGAGCGTAGGAACGAGTGAAATGGCTGCTGCTTCAACAGCGACAAGCAGTAAAAAAGAAAGAAAAGAAAATGGCTTTTCTTTCCCCTCCTCTGTCGCTGTCTGTGAATATCAAAGACACAGCTGGTTGCAGTGTTTTGATAAAGCAGGTCTCTGTGCACAAACAGCTAATTAACAAAGGTCGCCCCCTCCCCTCTCCCCGATGCGTCTTTTCCCATTTTATGACCGGTCAGTGTTACACCCGGCTCCCCTCAATGGCCACAAGTGTTTATTATGCACACGGCGGCGGCAGAAGCGGCCGGCACAATGACACAATTGTGACACTCGCTCACATGCCACGGTCTCATCTTTCGTGCGACCCCCGGGGTCAGCTGACATATTTCTGGCACTGACTCGGTACACGGAAACAAGCGCGCTCGCTCCTTTTTAATAACAGCGGCCCTCCTGTCATGCCCGCAGGATGTGATGTCATCATCTTAATGGTTGTAATGGGTTAGATGCTGGACAGATGTTTGCTTGGTTTCAGCGACTCGCTGGGACCGCGCCACTCTAACTCCGCAGAAATGCTTCTAATATCTGATTGTGCTTTCCTGGATACGCCTGCAGGCTCCTTCCACCTGATCCATCTCATGTTTGACGACTATGTGCTTTACCTGCTGGAGTCACTGCACTGCCAGGAGAGGGCCAACGACCTCATGAGGGCCATGAAAGGCGAGGGCAGCACAGGTGAGCGCTCCAGCTGGTCGGTAACGTGACGACATCACTGTTCCAAAACCCTGAACTTAACTGACTGTTTGGTTGATCCATAATCCTTGATGGCAAAAATCTTCCTTCAGCTACAAATACCCAAACAAAGGCACGTTTTCATATACAGTTCTCTGACTTTTAACCGTCAGATCAGTGGCGATGTCAGTGTAATCCACACCTCCATCACCTCTCAGTTGGATTACTGCAACTTCCTCTGTAGGATTGGAGGATTATCCAATTTCGATTGCAGATGATTCAAAAAACATGCAAATAAAAGGCAGCACATCGTTCCTGTTTTAGCCTGTTTGTACCGCCAAAACACAGAGTTGATTTTGAATTGTTATCATTTGGTGTTAAAGCCTAAAGTCAAAGTCGGGCCTTTGCTGTTCTTGTCCCCAGTAGTCTGCCATCCCACATGAATTCTGTCCAACCCACGTTTTCATGATCTTTCATTGTTGCATCTTTTATCCGATTTTATTTACGTATGTTTTCATTTTATACTATTTATTTGTGGGGATAGGTTAATCGAAAACTCTAAATTGCCCATAGGTGTGAATGCGGGAGTGACTGTGAGTGCGACTGGTTGTCTGTCTCTGTGTGTGTTAGCCCTGCGACAGACTGGCGACCTGTCCAGGGTGTACCCCGCCTCTCGCCCCAAGACAGCTGGGATAGGCTCCAGCGCCCCCCGCCACCCTGAAAAGGATAAGCGGCTGAGAATGGATGGACTATTTTATTTATTTGTCATTGTTTTACTTCATTTTTATTGTTGGAGACATGTTGGAAAGCGCTCAGGTTCTTTTAAATGTTCTACATAAATACAGTTAACTTGAAATTTAAAAAAATCTGCTGAATATCTGTGAAGTGGAAAAAGAAGTGCTTTATTTCTTTATTATTCTTCACTTCCTGCTTAATTGCTTTTGTTTTATGTGAGAGCCACTTTTGGGCAATTTATTATGTATCATACTTTTTTTTTTTTTAAACAATTTAACACTTGTTAGTTAACACTCAACAGATTAGTAAGTAATATGTGGAAGCTTGTTTTTACAACTGGGAAAAAAAGAAATTGTTACCATCCATAAGTCAAAATTTCCAGCCGTTATCTCAAAAGATTGTGACTTATTCTGAAGTTTGACTCAACTTCAAATTGGAAACCTTAGACATAAATTTGCACATAGCTCGAGAGATCTGCACCCTGAATGTGGTGGTGACTGACCAGAAAAGCCTCAGAAACACCAGCAGAGGTAGTTTATTCTCACCTGTCAAGGATGTTACTGTTGTAAAGTGTTTTTTTTTTTATATTTAATTTGATATATTATAGAATAGCAGTGACCTTGTAGTAATGAATCGTTTAGAACGAGCCTGTTTTCTGCCACACAAACAGAGTTTGTTGTCTAACTGCACATTTGTTCTGGCTCTTGAACGCAGCATCCCTCTTTGCGTTAAACTGTCTAACAGCCTGTTTCCTCCCGACGCCTTTAGCGGAGAGAGAGGAGGAATTTACGCTGACAGAAACCGCCGCCGCCGCCTCGCCGTCTCCGGGATCCTACTCTCCCGCTCGGTCAGTCCACTCTGCGGGCGTCTCCTCGGCCAGCTCCCCCACAGCAGCCGTGTCTCCAGAGTACACCGGAGTACCTGCCACGACAGGTGAGACAGCAGTCGCGTACAAAAAGCCCTGAATAAGCAGAGTTTAAGGTAGTTCCTCTGCACCAAAGCGTCTGTCTCTGTGTCTATATATGTGTCTACCAGGCGCTGTTCAGTCATATACCTGGTCCCTTACATACACAGTGACAACAGCAGGCGGGGCCGCTCCAGAGGCTGAGCAGCAGCTGTCCTGTATGAGGAGCAGCGCTCCGGTACCCCCTCCGTCTTCTGCTCACAGGATGCCAGTCTACACCCACAGGGAGGAGCACGGGTGATTACAAATTTATTGATCATTGCAACATTAAAATACATTCTCAAACCTTTTTTTAAAAAAAATATTTACTAAATTTCGACTGCTTAACTCCATCTTAGATATACTGGTAGCTACAACTATGGCAGTTACGCCAACCAGCATCCTCACTCCATCCAGAGCCAGTACCCGAGTCTGGCCCACGAGCCGGCGATCCCAGCCCCGCTGCACTACTCCGCCTACCACCGCTCATCCGCACAGGTCAGGCTCCGCCTCTCAGGGTTTGGTAGCAGGTCAGATGAATTCAAATCGGTTTATTCAGCTTTTTTTTTTTATATATATATTAATTTAAGGACCTGTTAATGTTAAATAACAAATAATAAAACAAGCCTCTGACTGTTTGGATGATCTGAAATCCTGGATCGCATCTATGCATTTTTCCAAAGTGATGGGACACTCTCAGACTTTCACAGCATAGAAGTAAAACTATCATTTAAACTGTGTAAAGTAACTGAAGTAAAGTAACTAAGTCATCACACGCCAGATTATCAGAAATATTCATTATGCAGATTGCCCGTTTGCATAAGTTCACCTTACAACATATATTGTGTTGGTTGATTATATTGATTAAGGAAATAATATTACAGTTTAATGGAGATGTGCTGCAAGTGGTTTCATCAATGTTGAGGCGTCAAGCTCATAGAATATGTGATGTTTAATACCTTGTGTGAATGTGTAATGCCTAACTACTACCTAACCTTTATGCGTTATATAAGTCTGATGCTGCATGTGGAGAAATATGCAGACTGTGATATACTGAATGTGAGGATGAAGTGACATCAACATCTGATTTGTCCTTTTAGTGGAATAAATAGATTTAAATGTGACGCTATTTTAAAAAAGAAAGAAAGGTTATTAGGATGAGATGGAGCCGCTGATGTTACAGCTCGTGTAGTAAGCGAGTTTTATTCTTTTGGTGGCAATTTCCTGTCAAGAGTCCTCCAGCCTCTGCTGCCTTTATAGAGGGAGGAGATCAGCTGGGCCTCAGCGCTCGCAGTGTTTCTAAAAGTCCCTGAATCACCCTCTCCACACAGCGGAAGCAGACAGTGAAAGGTGGCTCGGCCGGGGCCAAGAGGGGGGGGGCCCTGCTCTGTTACTCCTCTTTCCAGCTCTCAATAGTCTCTTCATCTGTCTGAGCCAGTGGCCACGGAGCAGGGCAAGGGGGCGTTTATTAAAATATTGTTATTCAATGGTCTCTTTTCTGCTTGTGAACAAGAGGCAGCTGAGCCGCCTGTTCTGCACTGACTGTCTTTTTCCATGCCGTGATCCCTCATAATGGCTTCGACTGTCGTGTTTATATTTAGTGAGAAAAAAAGGGGGAAAGGGGCTACTTCCACATTTTTTTTTTTTTTAGGTTTTTTTTTTTTTTTTTTCCCCGTTTTAATTTTTTTTTTTTTTAATGCCTTTC